>MDKJ01065448.1:0-17160 GCA_005239525.1 Nicotiana knightiana | reverse complement strand
AGCCAAATACTTGTAGATAAATCATAGTAGTCCGTGAGTTGTGACTCCAGATCATGGGTAGATGGATATATATATATATATATATATATATATATATATGTGTGTGTGTGTGTGTGTGTGTGTGGTGTTGTCATGGAATTTTTTTCGTTCTTGTTTAAGTTTATCATGTGTTAAATCATAGTAATTTCCGCAAGTTTTAAGATTTTTATGTTGTGAATCTCTAATGTTAGCTTGCCTAGCAAGTGCAATGTTAGGCACCATCACGGTCCCGACAGTGGGAATTTGGGTCGTGACAAGATGGTATCAGAGAACTAGGTTGCTTAGGTCTCACAATTCACGGACAAGCTTGGTAGAGTCTGGGGGATCGGTAGGAGACGTCTGTACTTATCTCCCAGAGGCTATAAAGTTAGGAAAAAGTTCACTTTTATTCAACTCTGTCGTGCGATTCTTGATATCTCAATACTAATTGCACTCTTATATTCTTATTCTCTCACAGATGGCGAGAACACGTACCGCTTCTTCCGCTGATCAACAACCGGATCCTCCAGCAGCAGCTCCTATGAGGGGCAGAGGTCGAGGCCGTTCCAGATGCCGAGGCAGGGGTAGGGCTCAGTCTAGGGCCCGAGAAATAGCTCCAACTACGGAGCCTCAAGTAGAGTTCGATGAGGAGGTTCCAGCTTAGATTATTCCTGCCGGACCAGCTTAGGTACCAGAGGGGTTTATTGCCACCCTGGTGCTCCAGGATGCCTTGGTCCTATTATTGGCATTATGGAGAGTGTGGCCCAGACTGGCGCATTCCCCATGGCACCAGCTGTATCTCAGGCTGGAGGAGGAGCGCAAATTCCTTCTACTCACACTCCGAAGTAGATGGCTCCCCAGTTTCAGTCTCCAGCAGCCCATCCAGTTGGGATAGTTCAGCCGGTTGCTGCAGCACAGCCCGTAGATGGGTCAGTTATGTCCTCCGAGGACTTGTAGAGATTGGATAGGTTTACCAAGATTTTCCCAGTTCATTTCAGTGGTTCCACTACAGAGGACCCCCAGGAGTACCTTGATAGTTGTCATGAGGTTCTTCGGAGTATGGGTATATTGGAGACTAATGCGGTCGACTTTGCTGCTTTTCAGATGACTGGTTCCGCTAAGAAATGGTGGAGGGATTATTTGTTTACTAGACCAACTGGGTCACCTGCTCTTACTTGGGACCAGTTCTCACATCTCTTCTTAGAGATTCTTCCTATCACCTTGAGAGAGGAGCATCGCCGTCAGTTCGAGTGTCTCCAGTAGGGCAGCATGACTGTTACTCAGTATGAGACTTGTTTTGTGGATTTGGCCCATCATGCTATTCTTTTGCTTCCCGTAGAGAGAGAAAGGTTGAGGAGATTTATTGAGGGTCTTGCTCATCCTATCAGATTGCAGATGGCTAAGGAGACAAGAAGTGAGATTTCTTTCCAGGATGCGGCCAATGTAGCCAGGCAAGCCGAGATGGTTCTTGGACAGAGAGGTCAGGGGTCGGACAAGAGACCTCATCATTCCTGTGGATTTGCGGTGCCTCACATGGAGGCGAGGGTACTTATGGTAGAGTCCATTCTTCCAGGCCATTTCATTCATCACTCCAGGCATCCCACGGTGCCCCAGGTGGCCGTGGCTCTTATATGCCTTATTCTGATCAGCCAGCCTACATTGCACCACCAGCTCCTATTAGTGCACCTCCTCTTCAAAGTTTTCGGGGTGTTTATTCGGGATGACAGGGTCAGTTTTCCGGCCAACAGTCTCAGCAGTCGAGGTCTTGTTATACTTGTGGTGATCCAAGGCACATTGCTAGATATTGTCCTTGTGCGTCGGGTAATTCACAACACCTGAGTTCTCGTGCCATGGTTCCAGCACCAGCTGCTGCACCGCCTGCCCAGCCAACCAGAGGCAGAGTTCAGGTAGCCAGAGGTAGGGGCCAGATTGTTAGTGGTAGAGGTAAGACCGCTAAAGGTGGAGGCCCGCTAGTCAGAGGTCATCCCAGAGACATGGTTCAGGGCGGTGGGGCTCAGCCTCGATGTTATGCCTTTCCGTCCAGACCTGAGGTTGAGTCATCCTATGTTGTTATCACAAGTACTGTTTCAGTTCTATTTGATCCGGGGTCTACCTACTCCATTGTGTTGTCTTATTTGCTTCATATTTGGTTGTTCCCCATGATTCTTTGAGTGCCCCTGTATATGTGTCCACGCCCGTGGGGGATGTTATTGTGGTAGATCGTGTACATCGCTCGTGTGTGGTAGTTATTGGGGGTCTTGAAACCAGTGTAGACCTTTTGCTCCTTGATATGATTGATTTCGATATTATATTGGGCACAAATTGCTTGTCACCTCTCATACTACCTTGGATTGTCACGCCAAAGCAGTGACATTAGCCTTGCCGGGGTTGCCTCGATTATAGTGAAGAGGGACTTTTGGTCATTCTACCAGCAGGGTTATTTATTATATGAAGGCTCCACATATGGAAGAGAAGGGGTGTTTGTCCTATTTGGATTATGTTCGTGATTATAGTGTCGAGGTTCCTTATATGGATTCTGTTCCTGTTGTTCGTGAGTTTACTGAGGTATTTCCTGCAAACCTGCTGGGGATTCCACCCGACATGGATATTGACTTTTGCATTGATTTGGCTCCGCGCACTCAGCCCATTTCCATTCCGCTATACCGGATGGCCCCACCAGAGTTGAAGGAGTTAAAAAAACAATTGCGGGATTTTCTTGATAAGGGCTTCATTAGACCTAGTGTCTTGCCATGAGGTGCGCCGATTTTGTTTGTGAAGAAGAAGGACGGGTCTATGAGGATGTGTATAGATTATCGACAGTTGAACAAAGTCACCATCAAGAACAAGTATCTGTTGCCGAGGATTGATGATTTTTTTTATCAGCTTCAGGGTGCCAAGGTGTTTTCAAAGATTGATTTGAGATCTAGCTACCATCAGTTGAGGATTTGGGCATCCGATGTCCCTAAGATAGCTTTTCGGACGCGGTATGGGCACTATGAGTTTATGGTGATGTCTTTTGGATTGAACAATGCCCCCGCATCATTTATGGAATTGATGAACCGAGTTTTCAAGCCTTATCTGGATTCCTTTGTGATTGTGTTTATTGACGACATTTTGATATACTCCCGCAGTTGGGAGGAGAATGAGCAGCACCTCAGGGTAGTGCTCCAGACTTTGAGGGACAGTCGGTTGTATGCTAAATTTTTGAAGTGTGAGTTTTGGTTGGATTCAGTCGCTTTCTTGGGCCATGTTGCATCAACAGAGGGTATTCAGGTGGATCCTAAGAAGATTGAGGCAGTCAAGACTAGCCTAGACCCACTTCAACTACGGAGCTCAGGAGCTTCTTGGGTTTGGCGGGTTATTATCGTCGGTTTATGGAGGGGTTTTCATCTATAGCAGCCCCGATGGCCAGGTTGACCTAGAAGGGTGCCCTATTCAGATGGTCGTACGAGTGTGAGGCGAGCTTTCAAAAGCTTAAGCCAGCTTTGAATTTAGTGCCGGTGTTGGTATTACCATCAGATTCAGGATCTTACACAGTATATTGTGATGCCTCCCGTGTTGGGATCAGAGCGGTATTGATGCAGGAGGGCAGGGTGATCGCATATTCATATCGACAATTGAAAGTTCATGAGAATAATTACCATGTTCATGATTAAGAGTTGGCAACCATTATTCATGCACTGAAGATTTGGAGGCACTATCTTTATGGTGTGTCTTGTGAGGTTTTCACGGATCATCACAACCTTCAGTATTTGTTCAAGCAGAAGGATCTCAATTTGAGGCAGAGGAGATGGTTGGAGCTATTGAAAGAGTATGATATCACCATATTGTATCATCCGGGGAAGGCCAATGTGGTGGCCGACACATTGAGTAGGAAGGCAGTGAGTATCGGCAGCCTTGCGTTCATTCTAGTCAGTGAGAGGCCGCTAGCTTTAGATATTTAGACTTTGGCCAACCAGTTCGTGAGGTTGGATATTTCAGAGCCCAGCCGTGTTTAGCTTGCACAGTCGCTCGGTCTTCCTTGTTTGAGCGTATCAGAGATCGGCAATATGATGACCCTCACTTGATGGTCCTTAGGGACACAATTCGGCACGGTGGTGCCAAGCAGGTTACCGTTGGAGATGACGTCGTTTTGAGGATGCAGAGTCCTGTGTGTGTGCCTAATGTTTATGGGCTTCGTGAGTTAATCCTTGAGAAGGCTCACAGTTCTCAGTATTATATTCACCCGGGCGCTGCCAAGATATACCAGGATCTGCGGTAGCATTACTGATGGAGGAGAATGAAAAGGGATATAGTTGCTTATGTGGCTTGGTGCTTGAATTGTCAGCAGGTGAAGTATGAGCATCAGAGACCCGGTGGTTTTCTTCAGGAGATGGAGATTCTTGAGTGGAAGTGGGAGCGTATCACTATGGTCTTTGTTGTTGGTCTCCCACGGACTCAGAGGAAGTTCGACGCAATATAGGTTATTGTGGATAGGTTGATTAAGTTAGCGCACTTGATTCCTGTGGTAGTTACCTATTCCTCGGAGCAGTTGGCAGAGATTTATATTTGGGAGATCGCCCGTCTTCACGGTGTGCCCGTGACTATCATTTCTAATCGAGGTACGCAGTTTACCTCGCACTTTTGGAGAGCAGTACAACATGAGTTGGGTACGTAGGTTGAGATGAGCACAACATTTCATCCTCAGGCGGACGGGCAGTCCGAGCGTACTATTCAGATCTTGGAGGATATGCTCCGCGCTTGTCTCATAGACCTTGGAGGATCGTGGGATCAGTTTTTCCCCCTTGTAGAGTTCTCCTACAACAACAGCTACCAGACGAGCATTCAGATGGCTCCCTCTTAGGCATTATATGGTAGACGGTGCAGATCGCCAGTTGGATGGTTTGAGATCTAGTGTAGGAGGCCTTGGACAAGGTCAAGATGATACAGGATCGGCTTCGTATAGCTCAGTCCAGGTAAAAGAGTTATGCCAACCGTAGAGTTCATGATGTAGCATTCATTATCAGGGAGAGAGTATTGCTTCGGGTATTGCTCATGAAGGGTGTCATGAGGTTTGGAAAGAAGGGAAAGTTGAGCCCTAGGTACATCGGGCCTTTTGATATTATCGATAGAGTTGGGGCTTGCGTTACCTCCAGGGTTATCATCAGTTCATCCAGTATTCCATGTGTCTATGCTCCGGAAGTACCATGGTAACGCGTCCCACGTATTAGATTTCAGCTCTTTCCAGTTGGACAATGATTTGACTTATGAAGAGGAGCCGGTAGCCATTCTAGACCGGCAGGCTCGTCAGTAGAGGTCAAAGAGTTATCCTTCCGTTCGGGTGCAGTGGAGAGGTCAGCCTGTTGAGGCAGCTACTTGGGAATCTGAGTCGGACGTGCATAGTAGATATCCTCACTTGTTCGCCAGTTCAGGTACTTTTCTATGTTCGTTCGAGGACGAACGTTTGTTTTTAAGGTGGATATTGTGATGACCCAAAGGGTTATCTTGTGATTTAGGACTCTACTCTGCGCTCTCTAGACTTAAAAATCTTATTTTTACCCACATCGATTTGCATGCACAATCCGAGCGTATTTCCGAAAAGCCTTTATGTGGAAAAAATTGAAGAAATAAAAGTTTTGGCATTTAAAAGTGATTTTAGTTGATTTCGGTCTATGTTTTAAGTAAGCGGACCTGGACCCGTGTTTCGACGGTCCCGTTGGGTCCGTAGTAAAATATGGGACCTGGGCATATGCCCGAAATCGAATTCCGAGGTCTCTATCTCGAGATATAAATTTTTGACTAAAATTGAATTACGAAAAATATTGATTTTGAAGAATTTTCTTTATGTTTGATTTTGATAGTATCGGGTCCGTATTTTGGTTTTGGGAGCCCGGTACATGTGCATTATGGTGAGAAACGGAACTGATTTGACGTAACTCGGACGTTCGGATGAGAAAATAGAATTTTAAAGTGTTATTGAGAAATTCATGTGTTTTTGGTGTCAAATCCATTGTTCGAGGTGTTATTTTAGTGATTTGATCGCGCGAGCAAGTCTGTATGATGTTTTAGACTTGTATGCATGTTTGATTTGGAGCACCAGAGCTCGGGTGTCTTCGGGTGATGCGCAAGTTGAGTTTAAACCTCAACAAGGCTGCTGGTGCACCAAACATGGTGTGCCCGCACCTGCGAGCAATAGCCCCGCAGGTGCGACCCAAGCCTAGGACTCCATTTTCAGCAGATGGGGACTTCTCTTCACAGGGCGGGACCGCAGAACCGGAACTCTGTCCACAGGTACGACCCTAGTTGGCCCAGTCCTTTACCGCAGAAGTGGACTTCTTGTCTACACGGGTGGATACGCGGGTGCGACCAAAGCATCACAGATGCGAAGGTCGGGCAGTGAGTTCATTTAAATCGGACTCCAGCCATTTTCTTCTTATTTTCAAAAGGATAGGAGACCTAGGGCGATGTTTCTAAGACATTTTCTTCCCGAATCATAGGTAAGTGTTCCTTAACCCGTTTCTTTCAGTCTTTTACTCCATTTTACAAGAATTCAGCCTAAAATCTAGGAACTTCATGAAAGAAATTGGGGGTTTGGGTAGAACTAGTGATTTTTGGGAAATTGGACCTCAATTTGGGGTCGAATTTCGAAACTAATTACATATTCGGGCTCGAGGGTGAATAGGTAAATGGAGTTTGGTCCGAACCTCAAGTTTTGACCAAGCGGGCTCGGGGTCGGTGTTTGGTTACTGAGTACGATATATAGGTGAGGTGACAAGCACCTATGTGTTGATGTCGAGTCATCGATGCGAGTGAGTCCTATTGTGGTAACTGGTATAGTCTCTAATCAACTTGTTCATGCTTAGCTTATCTAATTGTTATGTTGAGCATCTCTTATCCTGTTTTACTGAAATTTAGTAAGTGTTGAGTATTGACTCAAGGTTGAGCTTGATATTGTAACATTAAACATTGAGGAAAGACCGATTTATGATATTTTTGTCTCTCTGTATTGTTGATCTTTGTGTTGGTAAGGGAGAGTGTAAAGCACGAAGGGTGATGCCATGCAATGTTTGTGAGTAAGTGATAATGCTCGAAGGGTAATGTCGTGCCATGCTTTGTGAGTGATAAAGCACGAAGGGTGATGCCGTGCCATGTTTTGTGAGTGATAATGCACGAAGGGTGATGTCGTGTCATAAAATGAGAGAGTAAAAGCACGAAGGGTGATGCCGTGCCGTTCTATTATTCTTGTCCCTGTTTCTTATTTCTTACATTGTGAACCCCTCAGCATGTCCCCTTCCCATTATTGCCTATTTTTATTTATTTCTATTGTTTCAACTTATATGATTATACTGCACAGATTATATATGGGTGTCTTATCCTAGCCTCATCACTACTTCGCCGAGATTAGGCTCGACACTTACCAGTACATTGGGTCGGTTGTACTGATGCTGCACTCTGCACTTTTTATGCAGATCCAGGTGTCGGTCCAAGCTGATTCCGAGATTTCTTGTTGACTTACCCGGAGACCCAAGGTAGATCTGCCGATGTCCGCAGATTTCTGGAGTCCCCTCCTATATGCTTATTACTGTTTTTTCTTTAGTTCATAAACATTTGTATTTTTTCTCTTTCAGCCAAATACTTGTAGATAAATCATAGTAGTCCGTGAGTTGTTACTCCCGATATTGGGTACATGGATATATATATTCATATAAAGCATATGCGCGGCGTTGTCATCGATTGTTTTTCGTTCTTGTTTAAGTTTATCATGTCTTGAATCGTAGTAATTTCCGCAAGTTTTAAGATTTTTATGTTATGAATATCTAATGTTGGCTTACCTAGCAAGTGCAGCGTGAGGCGCCATCACGGTCCCGATGGTAGAAATTCTGGTTGTGACACAATAAGAGAGGCTTGGGCCATGAGGACCCTCGACATAGGCGGAGTCCCCAGTGAAGAGGATCTCTTTCGAAATTGCTTTACCGGGTCGATGATGCCTCTGACCTCAATGATGCGTCTTCCCTTTTTGACGAGGCCCAACACCTTCTATCTCTATTAAGTATTAATTTCCATTGTTGTAACTCTTTTTTTCTTTTCCTTCCTTCAATCTAACTTATATTTTTCTTCTCATATAGGATTTTTCCAAGTCTCGGGCCGACCCGAACCAATGTGAGGCCGAGCTCCAGAATATTTCGGAGGAGAGAAATGCTCTCAAGTTCCTCTGTGGTCGGAAGGATGAAGAGCTCAGGGACCTCCGAGCTCACTTGGTCAAAGCCCATAAGGAGGAGACCGAGCTGAACGAGCAGGTAACAGTTCTTTTGAAAAAATACGGGCTTGATCCAAGGATGGAGGCTAACGTTTCGATGTCTCAGTTGCAACAGAAGATTGAAAAGATCGAGCTACTCAACGGGGAGGTCGATCAAGTCAAAGCTGACTGCCATAGGTGGAAAAAGGGAATGGGCCGACTTGTTGCGAAAAAGGAAGCCGCTTTTGCCCAACTATCATCGACCGAGGCCCAACGTCGGAGTACCAGGGAGAAGTGCTTAGCTCAGGCCCAGAGTATTGAAGAACTCGAGGCCAAACTTGCTAAGGCCCAAGCTCAGGTCGAAAAGGCAAAGTCCAGGTTGACAAGTCAATAGCCATATACTTGGTTGATGCCGAGGCTGCTCAAACTCAGCCGAGGAAGGCCACTGATCGAGTGCAATAGACTACTTAGCTGGCTAAGTGCCAATCTCAGAGGGAGACCCTCGAGGAGATTCATGCTTGAGGTTTCGACCTTTCTGAGGAGATAGCTCAAGCTAAGATGCTTGAAGCCGATGCCAGGCTATTAGCCTCCTCCTCCGATGAAGACGAAGACGAAAACGAAGATGAAGTCAGCAAGAGCGGGTCTGATAAAGGTGAGGAGCTCGAGAAGGAAGCTGCCCCCGAGGAAGAAGTCTTCCCCGAGCATAGTTAGGACTTGTACCTTTTTTATTTTCTTTTGTGTATGACCTTTGTCGGTCTTTTGTATATATTTGTTCGAGTATATATATATATATATATATATAAATAAATTTTCCTTTTGAATTCCTTCTCAAATTTTGTCTTCAAACTTGCTTTTGTGCCTTGTAAAAATTTTGGCACGTTTTGTGTCTCGAATAGTATGTTTGAGACTTCAGTTTTGGGCAACTCGATCGAAGTCATAATAGTACTGTTTTTATAGTCGAGTTTGAGTAAAACTCGAACTCAAAGCGATAGAACCCTTAGGTTTGTTTTGAGCGAGAACGGACTCTCGGACTGTAGTCGAGTGAGTTTTTACTCGAGCTCGAAGTAGATGAACCCTTAGGTTCGAATTAAGTGAGAATGTGTTCTCGAAATATAAAATGTAATGGCCCCTATGCTCTTTGAATCGGGCCGTTATGGCCTTGAGAGAATAGCTTTTTCCCTCTTTTTCGGCTTAAAATTTTTGTTATGCCTTAGCATGAATTTTCTACCCATTGGGTTTTTTGAGGGTTTAATACTGGTCGAAACCCCTTTGCTTTTTTTCCTTAGCACAAGTTTGTATTTGAATAATTCAATACCTCTTAAGGTTTTTCGAGGGCTGATATTATCGAAGCCCTTTATTATTTTGGCGGGGTAGCCTTTTTTAATTGGTTTTTAAAGAATTCGAAGGCCTGTTTTTATTGCGAGATTCGGATGTCTCCGAGTTGCGTTAGTTTGGTCGTAGCCTTTGGGTATGCCACTTGGGCTTATTTTCCCAATAACACTTTGAACTTGTTCAAATTGTTAGTCCCCTAGAATGGTGTCCTTGGCCTATAAATCGAGGGTTGCCTCATTGAGGTCTTACGGTTTTGAAGTTAGGTAGTTTGAACGTGTTTATTTTTTACAGCAATCCCCGAGTATGGGGTTGATCATTCAAGGTGTAGTTGCACTTGGCCCTTGAGACGTGTTTCACAAAAATCATAAGTACGGACCTTGTAAAGTAGTAAATTTGCATTGAGGCACAAGATATTGATAAGGAAAAGTACTTCTTTGAATAGTCCATAAAAGCATACATGTTTTGCCATTGGGTCTTGATTGATCTATATGTACACGGTTCATTCGACCGTTTGGCCTATTACAAAGTTTCCTACCGAGGCCCTTTTGACATGAAGTATTTTCCTTGAAAATAAAATATCCGAGGGTGATACCCCCCAGTAATCGAGGTTCATTGTAAGGAGACATCAGATACTCTAAGTCAACACGAACAATGTTTAACTCGTTAAAAACCTTGCCGGAACCCATTTGGGATAAAACTCAGTCGAAGGGAAAAATAGTGTAACACGTGCTTTAGGGTCCTAATATCTTTCTTCTTGATGATAACTTGGATAGCTTTGCTCGGACGCCTGAAAATAAGTTAGTGTATAGTGTAAATGAAAAAGGAGAAGGTCATACCTTAACAATAATATCGCTTGAGGAGTGAGATGCTCCAATTATTTGGTAGTTGCTCGCCGTTTATCGCGTCTAGATTGTAAGATCCCTTTTCAACGATATCGAGGACTTGATAAGGTCCTTCTCAACTTGATGGTGACTCTCCTCAGGAACAAGCCCCCGATTCTGAAGTGGCGAAGGTTGTTCCTTCGATTATAATACCTTTCAATGCGTTGTTTTTGTGCGGCCATTCGGACGAGGGCGACTTCTCATTTTTCATCCAATAGTTTGAGGCTAGTAATCATAGCCTCGTGATTTGATTCTTCTGTTGGGTGTCAAAATATGGCGTTGGGTTCCAGGACTTTTACTGGAATCAAGCTTCAAAGCCATATACTAAGGAGAACGGGGTTGCCCCTGTGCTGGACTTCGATGTCGTTTGATATGCCCAAAGGACTTCGGGTAGAATTTCTCTCCATTTTCCCTTGGCGTCGTTCAACCTTTTCTTCAGATTTTGAATGATGGTTTTGTTCGTCGATTCGGCTTGCCCATTTCCGCTAGGATGACACTGTGTTGATAAGATTCTCTTTATTTTGTGATCTTCAAGAAACTTAATTACCTTGCTGCCGATGAATTGTTTCCCATTGTCGCATACAATCTCGGCGGGTATCCCGATCGACATATGATGTGTTCCCAAATGAAGTCTATAACTTCTTTTTCTCTGACTTTCTCGAAGTCTTGTGCTTCAACCCATTTAGAGAAATAATCAGTCATAAATAAAATGAATTTAGCTTTAGCTGGGGCCGATGGAAGAGGGCCGATGATATCCATCCCCCATTTCATAAATGGCCATAGGGATAGGACCAAATGAAGTTGTTTTCCGGGCTGGTGGATCATTGGTGCATACCTTTGACACTTATCACATTTTTGAACAAACTCCTTGGTGTCCTTTTCCATTCTATCCCAATGATATCCTGCTCTGATGATTTTGTGAACTAGTGATTCGGCACCAATGTGGTTCCCACAAGTACCTTTGTGAACTTCTCGTAGAACATAATCAGTGTGTCCTGGTCCCAAGCATACTACCAACGGTCCGTCGAGCGTCCTCCTTTACAATGTTCCATCCTCAGCCAATGTAAATCGAGCAGCTTTTGTTCGTAAAGCCCTCGATTCTTTAGGGTCCGATGGGAGGTTTCTATTTTTCAAATACTCGATGTATTTATTCCTTCAATCCCAAGTTAATCTTGTGGAGTTGATCTCAGTGTGACCTTCTTCAATTACGGATTTTGAGAGTTGAACGACAGTCCCCAAGCTGATTTCGTCGTCCTCGACTGATGATCCCAAATTTGCAAGGGCATCGGCTTCCCTGTTCTACTCTCGAGGTACATGCTGCAAAGTCCATTCTTTTAAACGATGTAAAGTCACCTGCAGCTTGTCCAAATACCTTTGCATTCTATCCTCTCGAACCTCGAAGGTTTTGTTTACTTGGTTTACTACCAGCAGGGAGTCGCACTTGGCTTCGATGACTTCCGCTTCCAAGCTTTTAGCTAGTTCGAGACCTGCAATCATAGCCTCGTACTCAGCCTCATTGTTAGTCAACTTAGAAGTTTTGATGGATTATCTAATAGTATTTCCCGTGGGCGGCTTAAAAATGATTCCTAGCCCGGACCCCTTCTCATTCGAAGCGCCGTCTGTAAAAAGGGTCCACATCCACGATGATGTACCCGATTTCAACAAAAGTTCCCTTTCAACTACGGGTACGAGGGTTGGTGAAGTCGACCACGAAGTCTGCCAAAATTTGAGACTTGATGGCCGTTCGGGGTTGATATTCGATATCGTACCCACTGAGTTCGACGACCCGTTTGGCCAATCGGTCCGATAGTTCGGGCTTATGAAAAACATTACGAAGTGGGTAAGTGGTTAATACACATATTGGGTGATACTGAAAATATGGTTTTAGCTTCCTAGAGGCACTTAATAGAGCAAGTGCCAATTTTTCTAAGTGTGGATATCTAGTTTCTGCTTCTCCTAGAGTTCAACTTACATAATACACAGGAAATTGCATACCTTGCTCTTCTCGAACTAGGACATCACTTACTGCGATTTTCGAGACAATTAAGTATAAGTAGAGCCTTTCTTCTGCTTTTGGAGTATGAAGCAAAGGTGGGATCGAGAGGTATCATTTTAATTCCTCTAACGCCTGGTGGCATTCCGTGCTCCAGGCGCAATCATTCTTCTTTTTGAGTAGAGAGAAGAACATATGTCTCCGATGCGACGATCTCGAGATGAATCGGCCTAAGGAAGCTATCAGTCATGTCAGCCTTTGTATGGATTTAACGTTGTCCACGACATGATGTCTTCGATAGCCTTGATTTTATCAGGGTTGATCTCGATCCCCCGATTCGACACCATGAAACTAAGGAACTTGCCCGAACCGACCCCGAAAGCACATTTCTCGGGGTTGAGCTTCATGTTGTATTTTCTCAATATCTTGAATATTTCCTGCAAATGTGTCAAATGGTTCTCTGCGCGCAGGGACTTAACTAGCATATCATCAATATATACTTCCATCGACTTACCTATTTGTTCTTCAAACATTTTATTTACTAGGCGTTGGTAGGTGTCTCCTGCGTTTTTAGCCCAAAAGGCATTAAGTTATAGCAATAAGTTTCATACTTGGTGATGAATGAAGTCTTCTCTTGGTCTTCCAGGTTCATTTGAATTTGATTGTACCCGGAGTAGGCGTCGAGAAAACTAAGGATCGCGTGGCCGGCCGTGGCGTCGATCATGCGATCGATGTTAGGCAAAGGAAAAGAATCTTTGGGGCATGCCTTGCTCAAATCTTTATAATCTACACACATCCTAAGTTTGTTCCCTTTTTTAAGGACTACGACTACATTGGCTAACTATTCGAGATATTTTACCTCCCGAATGGATCCTATTTTGAGAAGTTTAGTTACCTCGTCCTTAATGAATGCATGTTTTACCTCGGACTGGGGCCTTCTCTTTTGTTTCACTAGCCTGAACTTTGGGTCCGGACTCAATCGATGTGTTGTTATATCTGGTTGGATCCCTGTCATGTCTAAGTGGGACCAAGCAAATTAATCCATGTTACTAATAAGAAATTTAATAAGTTTTTTCCTGAGTTCGGGGGTTAACCCCGTCCCCAGGTATACCTTTTGTTCGGGCAGGTATTCGATCAATATAACCTGTTCCAGCTCTTCGACTCTTGATTTGGTGGCGTCGGAATCTTCGGGAACAACAAAAGTTCGAGCAGTCCAGTAATCTTCAGCTTCTTCTTCCTCTATTTCCTACATCCCGGATTCAGTCGAGGCTGGTGGATGTGATTGCTATTAGCCTCATGTTTTCCTTTGATGTCCGATCCTTTTGATGCCAAAAGTGCCGATATTGGTATCACCTCATCGACTACGAACATTTCCTTTGCAACGTGCTGCTCCCCGTATACTATTTTCACCCCGTCCTGTTTAGGGAATTTCATCATTTGGTGGAGAGTCGAAGGGACGACCCTCATATTGTGAATCCAGGGCCTCCCGAGAAACGCGTTGTACCTCATGTCGCCCTCGATTACATGGAACTTAGTTTCTTGGATAGTTCCAGCCACGTTAACCGGTAGGATGATCTCTCTTTTAGTTGTTTCACTGGCCATATTGAAACCGTTCAAAACCCGAGCTGCGGGCACGATTTGGTCTTGTAGGCCGAGTTGCTCCACGACCCTCAATCGGATGATATTTGCCGAGCTACTGGATCCACTAGAACACGCTTAACTTGAACTTTATTTAGTAAGATAGAAATTACTAGAGCGTCGTTGTGAGGTTGAGAAATTCCTTCGGCTTCCTCGTCGTTGAATGATACGGTGCCTTCTGGCACATAATCTCAGGTTCGTTTCTCCCTAGTGATTGATACCTTAGTTCGTTTGAACACAGGCCCTTGTGGAATATCAACCCCGCCGACGATCATATGGATTACATATTGTGTCTCCTCCTATTCATTTTTTCTGTTGGCGTCCCTTTCTCTGAAATGATTCTTGGCTCGATCACTTAGGAACTATCAAAGGTGGAACTCGTTGAATAGACAGGCTACCTCCTCTCTTAGATTCCTGCAATCCTCGGTTCTGTGGTCATGCGTGCCATGATACTTACACATCAAATTGGGGTTTCTTTGGGAAGGATCGATCTGTATGGGCCTGGGCCATCTAGTATCTTTGATTCTTCCAATCGTTGATCCAATACCTGATGCGTCGATATGAAAATTATATTCCGACAATCGAGGTACCTCTGTAGGATTGGCATACGTATCAAAACAAATTTTTCTCATAAGTCCCCGAGAATTATGTCCTTGATCACTCCTTCGATCATTTCGGGTGAAACTACGTCCTGTGCCGCTATTCCTGCGATCTGCGATGTACGGCTGATATCGATCTTTGTTCTACCATGGCTTCCTATCGACATCCCTCTGATTTTTGGCTGCGGACCTGTTTGGATACACTGAACCGGAAGGAGTTCCTGATTGGTCATCCTCGACCCTGATCTTCAATGTGTACCGATTATGTACATCGGCCCAAGTCACTGTCGCATATTCGATCAAATTTTGCTTCAGTTGACGTGATGCTATCGAACTTCATTCATTCAACCCCTGAGTTAAAAGCTTGAACAGCCCAATCATCTGTGACCGGTGGCAACTCCATGCGTTCCATTTGTAATCGAGATAGGAACTCCTTTAGCATTTCATTATCCTTATGTTTTACTTTGAAAAGGTCTGATTTCCTTGTCGCAACCTTTATGGCCCCAGCATGTTCCTTTATGAAAGTGTCTGCTAACACGGCATATGAGTCAATGGAATTTGGCTGTAGATTGTGGTACCAAATCATTGCCCCCTTCGATAGTGTCTCTCCGAACTTTTTCAATAAAACAGATTCAATTTCATCATCTTCCAAATCGTTACCTTCGATGGCGCATGTATAATAGGTAACATGCTCGTTGGGATCGGTTGTCCCATTGTACTTAGGTATATTCGACATATGAAACTTTTTTGGAATGGGCTTCGGAGCCGCACTTGGAGGAAACGACTTCTGTACAAATTTCTTCGAATCCATCCTTTTCAAAATTGACGGTGCCCCCGGTATCTTATCAACTCGGGAATTGTATGTTTCCCATTTCTTATCATTAGCTTCAATTTTCTTCTCTCCTGGCTCAATTCTTTTGGTGAGCTCCTCGAGCATTTTCATTATTGCAGGGTCGGTCCCAGATTCATTATTATTCGACCTCTCCGGTATTGGCTCGGTACGACGGGTGGGTTCAAGTTCGACCCTACTTGGAGTTCTACGCTGATTCTGTAACTGGTGCAATAGCGGCTTGCTGAGTCTGTAGCATTTTGAATATAACCTGGAGGCGGACTCCTCCATCTCCTCCGCCCTGTGCACCTTGGCCACCAGATCGGCCTTCTCTGCGTACACTCTCTTCGGGGTCTATGCCTAGGTTTGCATTTAAAGCAATGTGTGAACTGATGTTGACTAGGTTGGCAATCGATGCTCCCCCGAGATCATCTTGTGTCCCTCCGACCCCTGGAGCAATTACATTGTCATTCTCCCCGTGAAATCCGAGGCTATTGTCACCATGTGTGGGTGCGTTTTGTGAGTTTAACATGTTTTAACCTAAAGGTAAAAATACTTGACAAGAACATGCGTAAAATAGTGCGTGTTATCGGAATCAGTATTCAATAATTACTATTATCCTTTGCCCCACGATGGACGCCAAACTGTTTACCCTAAAATTTGGATAACAATTAAACTTATATTGTGGTTTTAAGGATATGTGATTTCGTCCTATACCAATTGATACACAAGAAAATAAATGGATGAATTAGACAGTTTAATAAATCAAACTAGTGGATAAGCAAAGCCTCGACCTTGAATTGGAATAACCTCGAGGTGATATAGTAAGAACAATAAAACAACTCTGAAGAATAGTAAGTAGAGCGATAAGCAAGAAATGAATGGTTGAGTATATTTTTCTCAGTGAACAATAATGAATACAAATGAATGGAATTCCTCTTTATATAGCAGAGGAGTCCTAATTAAGGTATACTTCTAATTACAGTAGGATATCGTATCAACCGCTGATTAACCGCTATAGACTCGATTCGTCCCGAGATTCACGCCACGATCCTCGACCAATCGCGGATATCTCGCCCTTTCCGTTATAAAGTTATACCGATATTACTCAGAATCTATCTCTTTCTGGCCTCGATTGACATTGACCTCGATCTGAAAAGAGGCTTCGATTTCAGACTCGACGTCCTTGCTCTTCGACGTGACAATCGTATCTCGACCAAATAGTGAAATCGGGTAGCCCCGATTGAACCGTATACAATAACTTCATGAGTTTTTTTTTCTTGATCCAAGGTTACTGACTAACATTTTAATTTCATTTCCATTAAAAAATTTCAAGTTTATGAGAGCTTTTCCTTCCTTGTACATGTATTAACAGATCGGGACTACGTTGTCAAAATCCCCTGAAAGAACAGGGGGAAATCTCGACAATCACTTCAAACTCCACAAAATGAAACGCCTGGTACTTTATAAACGTGAAAGGGTCCATTAATAACGTAATTAATACAAAGAAATATCATTTAACTAATGAACTGCCAGGCTTTTACCTTTGTCAACTGGTAATTAATCATAGCGGAAAAACTAGACGTCTTCAAAAAAAACGCTCTCAACCCTAAACCTAGTTGAGAGGATTTTCTCGAGCAGCCTTTGCGAGGCTG
>ML412518.1:28925-45610 GCA_005239525.1 Nicotiana knightiana | reverse complement strand
TTCATATTCTTTGGTCACCTTTTACTGTTTGCCCTCGTATTCCGGCCGTTTTTCCAAGACAACCTTAAAATCTTCCTGGGAAGTACCGAAGGGCCGTTTTTGTTAAAGTAGCTATTATTAGTTTGTCTATTTCTTATTTTACTTTTTTATTTTTATTTTGTCCCCATGCTTAATCGTTTTTACTGAGAAATCCTCTAAAAGCCTTTCGTGGAAGAATCAAAAGGCCGTTTTATAATAATCGTCATTTCCCTACTTTTTGTGTCTGCTAATTTCAAAAATAGTAAATAGAGTCCTAAATGGCGTTTTCTTTTTTAAAATAAATAAAAAGGATTAATCAGAATTTCATATAGCTTAGGAAAGTCCTGACCCTTTTTTTATCTTATTCTTAGGTTCACCATGAATTCTCCACAAATAAGACACCAGAAAAGGGTAAGGGACGAGACACCTCCTATGTTTTTGATAAGAGATAAGACCCCGAGTAGTCTCTGTAATTGGTGGGCTAGTTTTGCGAATTGGGAACGAAATCAAGTATTTAAGCACCTCAAGTTCCTCACAAACATCATGGGGATTAAGCCTAACAGAGATTTAATCGAGGCTCTAGTAGGTTTTTGGGACTCCCTGAACAATGTCTTCAGGTTCAAAGATTGTGAAATGACTCCTACATTGGAAGAACTAGGTGGTTTTACCGGATTAGGGAGGGACCTTCGTGGGAAAAAACCTGCTGCTCCGACAAAAATTGGTGTGAACAACTTTTTGAAAAAGTTATGCCTCCGTCGAATTCCAATGGGTTGCCTGGACGAAGGTTGGGTTCCGTTGGAATATTTCTATGAAAGATTTGGGGACGAGAAAGGGTTTGAATACTTCTCGAGCACAGAATTCGTCAAACAATTGAGTTACGACGCATGGAAGGAGTTGAGAGTCTTCGCATTCATGATATCATTTCTGGGGATCATGGTCTTTCCAGAGCGTGGTGGGTGCATCAGAATTCGATTAGCTACGGTAGTCTCGTTTTTGCAAAGTAGCGAGGATCACACCATTCTTCCCATGATTCTGGGAGATATTTTTCGAGCTTTGACCCGCTGCCAAGAGGGTGAATGTTACTTCGAGGGGTGCAACATTCTACTGCAGATGTGGTTCATAGAGCACCTTTATCATCATCCAATAGTAATACATTCAATGACAATTGGCTAAATTACATCGGATGTCACCCAGACAGGGCCGCAAGTTGTAATCTTTCAGAGGGGGTGAGGGCTTGGCGGACATTGCTCGGTTCGTTGAATGCTGATAGAATCACTTGGAACTATTATTGGTTTCCTTCTGCTAGGATCATGCACATGTCGACGTATCGTCCGTTCTTCATACTCATGGGTTTCAGAGGTTTCCAACCCTATGCACCCCTACGCGTCATGCGCCAGCTAGGGAGAGTGCAAAAGAGGCCCCCGACTGAGGACATGCGTCCGTTCATGTGGGAATTCAAGGTAGAGGAACCTCCAAGGGAGTCATATGCACAAAAGTTCTGGTTTGGTAGTCGATTTTATGATTTGGATGATATGGTAGCTGATCGTGAACGTGGGGAGTTAAGCCTCACATACCTTGAGTGGTTTCACAACCAGGCTATCCCGGAGCAAAGGCCAGAAAGATCCATACGGCATGCGACTGATTGGGAAGAGGCGATCGAGGCCAGAGTTAGAGAAACCAGAAGGGAAGTAACACGAGAGTTCCAATCCCGTATTGACATTTTACAAGAAGATAAAGGCATTCTGGAGACATCCATGGACATACAACAGGTTGATTTCGAGCAGGAAAAGACTAAGTGGGCACAAGAGACGAGCACTCAAAGCTCAAATTAGGCAGAAAAAAATGATCACTACCGCTCAGCAACAGGAAGAAAGAGAAGCTCAATTCAAGGTGATCCGTGATCATGAGCGTAGAGGTTTTGCTCCGTTAATACAAGGTCCGATGGATCAGATAGGGGGAGTTGAGTCAAGCAAGGAGCGCCAGATCGCAGAGTTTGAAATAGAAAGACATCGCTACCAAAGTATGATCAATCGGTTGGAGGGGGAGTCACTGGAAATTCGGCGCCAAAGAGATATGGCCTTGGAGCGCGAGTGTGATGCACTGGATCTAGCTGAGACCCGTGGTCAACAAAATCAAGAGTTTCACTTGGCTCAGGAACACATTTAGGGAAAGATCCTCGAGGTATCCACATATACCTCCCGAGCTTGCAGGAGTTGTCAGGGAATGACGCCCGAACGATTTGCTGAAGTATCATTGAACGTCGCTCGTCACATAGCTGCAGATTTAGAGAAGATATACCGCGATGTTGGGGGTCAACCGCAGGAATAAGCTCCATGACTACAATAATTCTGGTGGATTCTCTTGAAGAATTTTGGATCTTCTTTTAGCTGACAGATCATTTTGAATGTGGTTTTGAGTATGCAAGAGTCTTTTGTTTTTTTGAGTCTTGTTCTTTTTCCCTTTGTCTTAAAAAGTCTGTTTGAGTCAAGTCTGGTCGTGTTTAAACAGTTATCTATATGTAATTCTTGTTATTGAGTCTTGTATCAAAAAATGAAAATCAATGAAAAAGATTTTGTTTTGGAAAAATTCGAAAAAAAAGAACCAAAAAATGTTTGTTTTGTATAAAAAGAAAAAATAAGAAGAAAAAAAGAAAGAAAGAGGGTCGTGTCCCTGAACTACGTAATGATCTGATTCATGCGGCGACATGATACATAGGCAAACCCTAAAAGGTTCGATCAAAATATTTCAATAACTCTAAAATGAGGGAACAAAAATAAGCAAGTGAAAAGAAAATCGAAAAAATGAGAAAAAGATGAAAAAAAGAGGAGAAAAAGAAAAATTTGAGAGCACCAATAAGAAGCAGCCTCATAAGCCGGGATGAAACATGAAGCCTTCCAAAAGCATGTTAGAAATGGTGACAATGTTAGGAACATGACATATTATGTGTGATTCATATGTGTAAAATGCTTAACCCTAACATGTTTGTTGCCTCTTAGTCCAGTAAGCTCAAGGTGGTTGGTTTGTGGTGAAACTGGCAACACATCATTACCTCACTAGATCTAAAGGGAAGGTAGCAATGGCTAATAATGATGAAATCGAGTTGGTCAGTGATGACCCCCATAGTAAGTCAGTTGAGCAAGAGTCGGAGGAAGTGAGAAGATTAAAACATTAACTGTCAGATGTATATCAAGCTTGGATCTCCGGTCAGCCTCCACCTCAAGGTCACTCAGAAGAAACTTCTACCGTACCCCTGGATACTCAACCACCGCTCCGTCCAACAAGTTATCACATTCTACCACCAGGGTACATGCCAAACTACAGCATCCATGCCGCCCCTAGTACCTCTAATGTGCGACCTCCAGCCGCACCAGTCAAGAACACCCCTTTTGTCGTGTCTGGCGCACCGGTATATACAGTCCCGCCACCACCACCTGTGACGAGGACAAACAACGAGCCACCATCTCATGCTTATGATGGACAATACTACTCTCCAAATATGGATTTCAGGGTCTCAGCTCCATACAACCAGACTCCTCAGTATGAGTCCCCGGTGGAAAATGAAAAGCTTGCCCAGATAGTTGAGCCAGATGAGATGTCCAGGAAGATGAAAAGTCTTGAACAAAACATAAAGAACATACAAGGACTAGGTGGTCACAAAAGTGTATCTTTCAGTGATCTATGCATGTTCCCTCACATCCATTTTCTGCCAGGGTTCAAGACCCCAAAATTTGAGAAGTATGATGGACACGGCGACCCCATCGCCCACTTGAAAAGGTACTGCAACCAGCTGAGGGGTGCAGGTGGAAGAGAATAATTGCTGATAACTTATTGTGGGGAAAGTCTTGCGGGGGTAACCTCAGAATGGTTCATCGACCAAGATATCTCTCACTGGCATTCTGGGACGACATGGCTCAGGCCTTCATCAAACAATTCCAGTACAACATAGATATTGCACCAGATCGCAATTCCCTGTCCAATATGAAGAAGAAGCCGACTGAAAGCTTTAGGGAGTATGCAATCAAGTGGAGGGAGCAAGCGGCTAGAGTCAAGCCACCCATGGATAACCATGAGTTGATCGCTGTTTTTCTGGAGGCTCAAGAGCCTGATTACTTTCAGAACATGATGTCCGCGATGGGTAGACCTTTTGCAGAAGCAATCAAAATAGGGGAAATGGTCAAAAATGGCCTCAAGACTGGCATAATTGTAAGTCAAGATGCTCTCAAAGCCACTACTAAAGCTATCCAAAATGGGTCGGGAATTTTCGCAAATAAAAAGAAGAGAGATGAGGGGTCCATGATGACTTCGGGATCCAGGGAAGTTCTAAGGGGGGCACCGCACCCTTATGTGCAAGTTTAGCAGGGGAAATCCAACTACCCTCGACATTATTATCCTCCGCCAATTCCTCAATACTCTGTGGGCCCACCATAGTACACAATGTTCAATGCTCAATCTTATGCTCGGCCTCCCAATCATCAAGTACGGGCACCAGCTCCCAGGATCCCTCGACCTCAGCAGCAAAATTTTCGGGCACCCTACAATGCTCGTCCCAGGCAGGATTATGGTTGAGAGCAAAGCCCGACAGAAAAATTCACCCTATTGGCTGAATCATACTCTAGTTTATTCCAGAAGCTGAAGCAAATAGGCGTGATTAGACCCATCGCTCCCCACCATATGCATCCTGATTCACATGGATTTCAAGCAAATGCTAGATGTGAATATCATTCAGGGGCCCGGGGGCATAGCACTGATGATTGCTGGACTCTGAAAAGAGCCATAGAAAGACTGATTGCTGAAAAACTGATTATGGTGACAACCCTCCTAATGTGACTAACAACCCCTTGCCAGTACACAATGATGTTCACTTTGTGGGAATAATTGGCAGAGATCAAGAATACAAGCCGGCTGGTCGAGTAGAAATGACATCAGGAGCAATTCAAGAAGGAATAGGTCTAAAAGTAAGTCCAATCCGAGATGTGCCATTAATTGTGAAAGGCGCCCAGAGCTCAGAGAAGGCAAATTTATTTGGTCCAAAAATCTCTAGGTTGGAAGTTCGCTCCAATGTTCCAAGCCTAAGGTTAAATGTCCTTGGAGGCCACCCCATCACAAGTCAGAACCAGGGCGGTACGAAGGGTACAACTGAGCCAATCATAATCAAACATGTCGTGCAACCCCCTGTGACAAACACGAAGACCATTCCTTGGAACTACAACAAAACTGTGATGACTTACAAAGGCAAGGAAATCATAGAAGAAGTGGGGGAAACTGGAGGTTTGACTCGATCGGGAAGGTGTTACTCTCCAGAAGAATTGAGGAAGGCCAAGCAAATCAGAGAAGGCCAATTGTCAATAAAGAAACCAGTCACTGAAGAAGAGGCAGAAGAGTTTTTGAAGATGATGAAAGTTCAGGATTACTCAATCATTGACCAACTGAGAAAGACTCATGCCCAAATTTCTCTACTATCTCTGCTCATACATTCAAAAGAGCATGCTCGTGTGCTAATCAAGATCCTGAACGAGGCACATGTCTCAGAGAAGACCATAGTGAATCAGTTAGAGAAGATGGCTAACAGATTTTTCGAGGTGAACAAAATTGCCTTTACTGATGATGAACTCCCCGAAGAAGGAGCCGGGCACAACAGGGCTTTGCACTTGACTGTTAAATGTGAGGGGCACTACGTGAAGCGAGTCATGGTTGATGGAGGCTCTAGCGTAGATGTATGACCTCTCTCCACCTTGCAAAGCATGAACATCAATACAGACAGAATCCGACCCAACAATGTCCGTATCCGCGATTTTGATGGCTCGGCGAGAGATACTATTGGGGAGATAAACCTCACCATGATGATTGGGCCGGTTGACTTCGAAATTGTCTTCCAAGTAGTGGACATGGACACTTCTTATAACTTTCTTCTTGGAAGGCCATGGATCCATACGGCCTGAGCTGTGCCATCCACTTTGCACCAGATGCTCAAATTCGAACATGACAGGCAAGAAATTATTGTTCATGGGGAAGACGAATCGTCCATTTATAAAGACCCGTTAATCCCCTGTATTGAGGCCAAGGAAGGGTGTGAGTCCATTGTCTATCAGGCTTTTGAAGTGGTTATTGCGGACCATGTTGAGGAAGGAAGGCCCATTCTGCATCCTCACCTTTCTNACTTTTGTCAAGCCGCGACTCCAAGAAGGTCAACACTCCTCGGCACAGGCAGACATTGATGAGATTTGCCATGGATTCAGCCAGATGTTTTCTGAAGTGAATATGATCCAGGCTGGTGAAGGCACTAGTCGTGCCGATGTGCAACTAATTGGCCCAGATAACATGCTCAACAATTGGGAAGCAACTCCTCTCCCCACTAGGAAGGAGTCTTGGTAGTTTTCTTTTGCAGCTTCTTTTTGTATTTTGGGTTACTTTCAGGGTTGTAATCCAAACATCTCAGTATGATTGTTTTGTTTTGATGTTAACCCTTCTATCCTTTCGAATTAAATGAAATGCAGTTCAGTTTCGTATTAAATTTCGTATCTTTTCCTTTTCCTAATTCAGTCATTTTGTTTCCATTTCAGTTTCGTTAATGCCGGCTTTAATAACATGACATGCATGCGGAATTCATGCCCAGATCTTAAAAAGCTGTCTAATTTCGAGATAATGAATCAAGAGGTTGAATATGACGAAGATGGGGATGTTGAGGAAATAACAAGAGAGTTGAACAATTTGAAAATAAGCCTAAGCCCAACCTCAATGAAACTGAGTCCATTAATATAGGAAGTCACGAAGAAGTTAGAGAAACAAAGATAAGCATTCATACTGAACAAAAAACCAGAGATTCCTGATTCAACTTTTATTTGAATACAAAGACGTGTTTGCTTGGTCTTATGATGATATGCCGGGTTTAAGTGCTGATTTAGTGGTTCATAAGCTTCCCACATATCCTGATTTTCCACCAATCCAACAAAAGCAACGAAAATTTAAAACATACATGAGTGACAAAATCAAAGAGGAAATAATGAAGCAGCTGAGCGNGCAAAGCATGAGATACAATCGTTCGTGGATTGCTATGCTGGGTACCACCAGATTCTAATGGATGAAGACGACACAGAAAAGACCGCTTTCACCACTCCATGGGGCACTTATTGTTACAGGGTCATGCCATTCGGTTTGAAGAATGCAGGGGCAACTTACATGAGGTCCATGACCACCATTTTCCACGACATGATGCACAAAGAGATAGAAGTATATGTTGATGATGTCATCATAAAATCAAAGATACAACCTGATCATGTGCGCGATTTAAAAAAATTCTTCGAACGGCTTCGAAGGTATGACCTTAAGCTTAATCCAGCCAAGTGTGCATTTAGGGTTCCATCTGGGAAACTCCTCGATTTCATAGTCAGCCGGAGAGGCATCGAATTGGATCCATCTAAGATAAAGTCCATTCGAGATTTGCCACCCCAAAGAATAAAAAGGAAGTCATGAGTTTGCTCGGGAGGTTCAACTACATCAGTAGGTTCATTGCTCAGCTCACAACCACGTGCGAGCCCATCTTTAAGCTGCTGAAAAAGGATGTTTCTATCAAGTGGACGGACGATTGCCAAAAAGCTTTTAATAGGATCAAAGACTATCTGTCAAAACCCCCTGTACTGGTCCCACCTGAACCTGGTAGGCCTTTGTTTTTATATCTATCGGTGATGGATAATTCCTTTGGATGTGTTCTGGGGAAACATGATGCAACAGGAAAAAAAAATAGGAAATCTATTATTTGAGCAAGAAGTTCACCAATTATGAGGTTAAGTACACCCTTTTAGAAAGGACGTATTGTGCCTTGACTTGGGTTGCTCAGAAGTTGAGGCATTATCTACTAGCCTACACCACTTACCTCATATCGAGAATGGATCCTTTGAAGTACATCTTTCAAAACCCGATGCCCACTGCAGGGTCGCAAAATGGCAGATTCTGCTCACAGAGTTCGACTTTGTCTATATCACTCGCACCGCAATGAAAGCACAAGCTTTGGCAGATCATTTGGCAGAGAATCCAGTTGATGATGATTACAAGCCACTGAGAACATACTTCCCAGACGAAGAGGTCAACTCAATAGAGGAAGTAGTTCCGGACACCACCCATGTATGGAATATGTACTTTGATGGGGCTGTCAATATGAAAGGAGTTGGGATCCGGGCAATCTTCATCTCGCCTATCGGACAACATTACCCTGCAAAGGCCCGACTCCGTTTCTTTTGTACTNTTCTGATTTGCTTATCTGGCAAGCCCAAGGCGAATGGGAGACTCGAGACATCAAGCTTATTCCATACAGACAATGTACCTGAGCAAAAGATTCAAATCCATCGAGTTCAGGTACATTCCCAGGTTTCAAAATGAACTAGCCGACGCCTTGGCTACCTTAGCCTCAATGATCCCTTATCCAGGTAACACTCATATTGATCCATTGGAAATTCAAGTTCGGAATCAACACGATTATTGCAATACTATTGAGACAGAACCAGATGGTGAACCATGGTATCATGACATAAAACAATTCCTGAAAACAAGGGAATACCCAGAGCATGCCAAGGTAGATCAAAAAAGAACTACAAGGCGGCTCGCCGGCGGTTTCTTCCTGAATGGGGAAATTTTGTACAAAAGGACCCCAAATTTGAGCTTGTTGAGATGCATAGATGCCGCAGAAGTTGAGCGGATCATGAGTGAAGTGAATTCAGGGGTATGTGAACCTCACATGAATGGATATGTTTCGGCGAAGAAGATTCTGCGGGCAGGGTATATTGGCTTACCATGGAGCGAGATTGCTTCAGTTTTGTTCGCAAGTGTCACCAATGCCAGATTCATGGTGACCTGATTCACTCGCCACCTTCGGAGTTGCATCCCATGTCTCTCCTTGGCCCTTCGTTGCTTGGGGAATGGATGTTATCGGACCAATCGAGACAAAGGCTTCAAATGGGCATAGATTCATTTTGGTTGCAATTGGTTACTTCACCAAGTGGGTGGAGGCCGTCACTTTCNCGGCCAAAAGCCAATGGAGCCGTTGAAGCGGCGAACAAGAACATCAAGAAGATTCTTAGGAAGATGATCCAAAGTTCCAGACAATGGCATGAAAAGTTTCCTTTTGCTCTTTTGGGATACCGCACAACTGCTCGCACATCCGTTAGTGCAACTCCTTACCTGTTGGTATATGGAATGGAAGCTGTAATACCGGCTGAAGTCGAAATTCCCTCTCTTCGAGTCATTTCAGAGTCAGAGATTGAAGATACAGAATGGGTAAAGACCCGATTGGAACAACTAATGTTGATTGATGAAAAACGGCTAGCAGCAGTGTGCTTTGGCCAGTTATACCAGAAGAGAATGGCACGCACTTACAACAAAAAAGTGCGTCCAAGGCACTTCGAGGTGGGCCAACTCGTTCTGAAACGCATTCTTCCACACCAAGTAGAAGCTAAAGTAAAGTTCGCCCCAAACTGGCAAGGGCCCTACATCATCAAGAAAGTGTTACCAAAAGGGGCCTTGCACCTGGTAGATGAAGAAGGAAGGGTACCAGGCATGACCATTAACGCAGATGCAGTCAAAAGATATTATGTCTGATATATACCCACTGTGGAACTTTCACGCATGATTTTCTCAGAATCGAGATGACGAAGGCCACCATTTCTCGTTTGTTCCAAATAGGTGTCACCCTCTTGCTAACCCTTTTGAGCTGTTTATTTGTCTTCTGAGTCATTGAACTACGTCCGACCTGATTCCGAAAGGATACGTAGGCAGCCTTACCATGGGTTCGGTCCCATCACAACAAAAAATCCATATTCCCAATATTCCAAAACTGGGTCAGAAGTTTGTTTTATTTTACAGTTTTTACTGTAAAAGCGGTTCCAAAAATTGTAATTCAGTTCAAGGTTCTTTTCGCATTCTCCCTGTTAAGAACTTCTGACCGATCTTTGAGAATACTTTAAGTCACCATGCCATGGGCAACCTTCCGCATATCTTATTGTAGTTAAAAAAAAGAAAAAAAAAAGAGAAGAAATGAGAGAGTCTTATCGGTGAAAACCCGTATGGGCACTGTAAGGCGACAGTGAGCAGAGAAATGAGAGAGTCTTATTGGTGCAAACCCAAATGATCACCATAAGGCGACGATGAGTAGAGAAATGAGAGAGGTCAGTTGGCGAAAACCCGCAAAGGGCGCTACTAGCCGAATGAGATTATTCGTACTCCGGCATGAGCACAACCAAGACAGTTTCAAGATGAACCTTTGCGACGAATTTTGAGAATTAGACAGCTCAGACGGATCAGGTGTCCAGTCCAAAACGCATGTCATGATTCATTAAAGTCGGCACATACTTCCAGATAAGTCTCCCTGTTCTTTTCCCCGAAAGGGACGCCTTTTGTTTAAGCACAGTTCTTTGCACCTTCAAGTATTCTTATATTTTTACCCATAATTTTCTTTGAGTCCCTTTTGGTAAATCTTTCGTCAAAAGCGAAGCAAACAAATGGCCGCAAAATTGGCTACAGTTTCCCCGTAATATCGAGCATAATTTAGGGCATATACGGCATTGACGAAGGCACGAATCCGTCTGTGATCTCATTTGACAAGGCGAACAAAGTGTCCCAAAGAAACTGAAAAGGTTGCCTAAGCAAGACCTCTTCATGAGAAAAGTTGATAAGCACTGCAGTCACAAATCGGTACTAGGTGCAAGACAACTGATTTTGATTTTAAATAAAATTTCATTGCCTCGGAGACAAAGCTCGCAATACCAAGGACGTCTGGGTATGAAACAGTTGGGGGCAACATTGGAAAGCCAAGGTCTTCAGAAGATGATACAGATCAGCCGAGCATCTCGGTACCATACTAATAGAATCAGTTCTTCAGCTGCAGAGATGCCATGAAGTCAAACCACAGTAGGGCATCAAGGCCACAAACCAACCACCACTTTGAAAACTCATAAATTTTTCTTTGTTTGAAGCAGGAACAAAGAAGTGTAGAATGGCGGTTCTTAAAGGACGAATGCCACCAAACGTAAGCT
The DNA here is from genome assembly GCA_005239525.1 of Nicotiana knightiana. Classification (NCBI taxonomy): domain Eukaryota; kingdom Viridiplantae; phylum Streptophyta; class Magnoliopsida; order Solanales; family Solanaceae; genus Nicotiana; species Nicotiana knightiana. The sequence goes on along the minus strand of ML412518.1, from coordinate 34,571 downwards.
CCTTATCACTATTATTCATACCTCATAGTTTAGTAGCTTAACTCAGGTAGAACCATTTCACCTAGGGGGATCCAACTCATAGTTCCGGGTAGAAGTACTCTTCGCTCAGGTTGTTTTACGTATCTTAACTCAGGTAGAACCATTCCGCCTAGGGGGATCCAGCTCATAACTCCGAGTAAAAGTACTCTTTGCTCAGGGTGTTTTACGTAGCTTAACCCGGGTAGAACCATTTCGTCTAGGGGGATCCAGCTCATAGTTCTGAGTAGAAGTACTCTTCGCTCAGGGTGTTTTACGTATCTTAACCCGGGTATAACCATTTCTCCTAGGGGGATCCAGCTCATAGTTCCGAGTAGAAGTACTTTTCGCTTAGGGTGTTTTATGTAGCTTAACCCGGGTAGAACCATTTCGCCTAGGGGGATCTAGCTCATAGTTCCAGGTAGAAGTACTCTTCGCTCAGGTTGTTTTATGTAGCTTAACCCAGGTAGAACCATTTCGCCTATAGGAATTCAACGCTTTATCAGTAATACAGGGTACCAACCCCTAGTTACATTTCTATTCCAGTAATACAGGGTACCAACCCCTGGTTACCTTATCTTCCTAGTAATACAGGGCACCAACCCCTGGTTACATTTCTCTCCAGTAATACAGGGTACCAACCCCTGGTTACCTTATCTTCCTAGTAATACAGGGCACCAACCCCTGGTTACATTTCTCTCCAGTAATACAGGGTACCAACCCCTGGTTACATTCCTTTCAGTAATACAGGGTACCAACCCCTGGATATATTCCTTCCTAGTAATACAGGGTACCAACCCCTGGTTACCTTATCTTCCTAGTAATACAGGGAACCAACCCCTGGTTAAATTTCTCTCCAGTAATACAAGGTACCAACCCCTGGTTACATTCCTTTCAGTAATACAGGGTACCAACCCCCGGTTACATTCCTTTCAGTAATACAGGGTACGAACCCCTGGTTACATTATCTTCCTAGTGATACAGGGCACCAACCCCTGGTTACATTCATCTCCAGTAATACGGACTACCAACCCCTGGTTACATTCCTTTATAGTGATACAGGGTGCCAACCCCTGGTTATATTCCTTTCCAGTAATACAGGGTATCGACCCCTGGTTACATTTCTCTGCAGTAATACAGGGTATCAACCCCTGGTTAGATTCCTTTCAGTAATAAAGGGTACCAACCCCTGGTTACCTATCCTTTGGGTAATGTAAGATACGTGATCCCTCGTTATAGATTTTTATCTCTTTTAAATTGTTTATACTACTGTTTCTGTGTACCTTTCAATAAATTAGAAGTTTATAGCTTTCTCTAATAACTCACAAAATTTTCCTAATCCAAACTGGGGCAGAAAAATTTTGTTCGTTTTGTTCGTCTTTGATGGATTTTCAGGCCCCACCGTAGAGCACATGTGACGTTTAAAGCTTGCAGTTTCAGTTTCCCATCAGAAGAAAGAAGTCTTTCGATCACAAGATAGTTGGAGTTAGCATCGATAATGTGTCAACAATCCAGCTTCTCAAATTTCATTTTTCCAAATTCTGATCGGGAAATCAAGAAATCAAGAATGATCCATATTCTTTTCTACAAAGAGCATCAAGATCCAATATAAGGCCAACACAAGCGAGCATGTCAAGAATCAAGATTTGACTCCAGGAGACACATAGATAGGAATTTTGTAACTCTTAGCTTGCAGCAATATGTAGTTCTCTTCTTCTTTTGATGTAAGCAGCAAGCAATAGTAACATCAACAACAACAACATCAACAGTCTTAACTCCAGTCGGTAGTCCCAGCTACCAAGTTTTCCAAGAACTACACTGACCTGATTCCTTTATAGCCAAGGATATGTAGGCAACCTCGGAAGCAAGGTTCGGTCACCATTTTTTCCAAAAAAATTCTTTCAGTGGAGTGATATGTGAGCAAAAATTAGCCATAGCATTCACTTTTCTTTGCACGAAAACTCTTCATGTTCTCGAGCAAAGAGGGGCAACTGTGAATACCTAATTTTGCACCATTTTAATGCTCCTAAAGTTATAAATGTTAATTCTCCTTCAATCATTATTTTTCTTATATTTTGCATTTTTAATTGAATTGTCATAAAAATACCAAATTTTTTTTAGTTCTTTCTTCATTTGTGCATTTTAGGAATTAACTAACTATTCAGTTGGTGAATTAATCTAGTTAATGGATTATTTGAATGAGTTTTTAATTAATTAATTTATGTGTGTGTAAATTTAGTTTTAATAAGTAGAATTAAGAGAATTAGGCTAAAATTGAATTGATTTAAGTGGCCAAAAGTGCAATGGCTAATCCATAAAAGGGCTGCAACTAGATCATGAAACGACATAGTTTAGCACCTAAACTACTTCGTTTTGATAAGTAAATGTGGGATCAAATCTCATCCCTCAATTATTCTTGATCCAATGGCTTAGATCCATATCCCACTCCAAATATAAAGCTCCAAAAAATCTGAAACCCTTCTCATTCCATTCCATAACCAAACCCTAGCCCCCTCCTCACTCTCTCTTTCGTCCGCCACCACTGCCACCGTCCGCTGCCGCGGTGGAGGCTCCAATCCGACCCAAAACTTCACCCAACCTTCCTCTCTTCATCCCCAACACTAATCAAAGACTCAAATCCTTTAATTCTCCCTCACTCCACAAATTTTATATCTAGGAAACCTTAGCCGCCATTAGGCCAAAATTCTTGAAGCTCCGGTCACCACCACCATACCACACATGCATCAGTGGAAAAAGCTCCACGATACCTACCCTTTCCCTTTGTTCTTCACCCAAAATTCCGGAGACCACCCTACTGCCGCCGCCTCTGCCGCCAGCCAGCCAGCCACCTCCAACGGCCACCCCACTTCCCGGCCTCCATTGTTACACCATTGTCGCACCAGTTCTCATCTATTTTAGCATATTCAACCCAAAGACACCCGTTTTCTTTTGGTACGACGCTGAGTTCAATGAAATTAGCGTCTGTCGAAATGAAATGAGCGTTTCGAGGTTGGACAACAGCCAATTGACATCCCCAAGTTCATCTCGTTGCTTGATTCGTGGTCGAATGCCCTCGATTGGTATAAACCTTACTTCTTTTCTTTTATCTTTCTGATTTTTTCCTTTTGTGATTAGTATTAGTTTTAAAGGTTTAATATTTATTAGTATAGTTGTATGTATGTGCAATTGAGTATTAGTCCTTAATTATTTTTGGTTCTTCGACCTACCCGGTCAAGTATTTTGTGTGTGAATGTGAATCTCAGTTGTTAGACCTAGCCGGTCGAGTAGTTCGTTATTGTCTATTAGTTCTGATTTTTTTTTGTTTTGTTTTGTTCTTCGACCTAGTCGGTTGATAATTAAGTTTTTATGTTGATTTCATGAAAACCAAAAATATTGGTTGAATTGTTTATATAGTTAGTCGTATATTTAGTTGGTTTTAATCGTAACAGTTTAGCGATGTTCGTTAATTTCAGTTTCGGGTTTTAGCTTGTGAAATTCAGTTGTTGTTCCATGTTAGTTTGCACAAATCGAACTTATTCTAATCTAGTTAGTCTGAATACTTAGTTCGATTATATTTTGAGTCTTCTCTCTACTTTGCTAGTTCATGTTTGGTTGAGATTTGAGTGTATAAGATGAATTTCAGTCATGTGTAGATAATAGCTGAATACTTTAGTTTAAAGTACATGGTTGTTGGATATTTTACTGTTTAAACATGCTGGAAACACAACTGCTTTGCTTTATGTCAGAATTTGGTGAAAAATAGACTGTTTTGGCACACAAACGTTAGTCCTTTTGGACAGATTTTTGGTGAACCAAAATCTGTATAAAAGGACTTATTTTTCCTACTTAAATAGGTCACTCTTTCAAACAAAAAAAAAATAGATCTAGAACATCTTTTACACACTCCATCACAACACAAAAAACTTGAGAACTTGCAGGAGTTTCTGGAGAGCAAAAATCCGCTAAAAAGCTGAGAGTCTTTCAAGGTTCTTTGGTTTTCTTTTGAGGTTCTTGTCTATTCTAATGTGGCTGGTTTATTCCTGGGTCATTGTCCAGGTTTTGGGTTGTTGAATTGTTGTTCGTTCTTGCTAGGATTGCTGTCCATTTTTCCTTTTCAAGCAAGTTTCCTCACTACTTCCAGTTTCTGCATTTAGGTATTCTTCTGATTTTCTTTCTTAATGTAATTTGATTTGGCTTGGAATGAAGACATGAAGGTGTTGATGTGCTATAGTTGTCATTACCTTGTGTGATTTCTATTGACAAGATGAGTGAATAAATGTTTGACTCTACGTGCTAGAGTTCCACCCGTTATTTTAGATTATTGAATTGCAGTGGTCCATTCTTATTGGATATAATATATGAATGATTTGAGTTACTGTATTATGCGACAAAGGAAATAGAAAAATGTAGTTTTAAGTTCATACATGTTAATTTTTAGTGTAGTTGCAACAGTCCCTATTAAGAAAAGAATTAGTTTTATTTCACTAAAAGTTCTTGGTAATAATCTGTCACACGTTGAAGTTTACTTAAATATTTCCTTCATGTATCGTCATTGTCCCTTTGTTGAGACTAGTGGCTACATGGTTTCATGAAAGTTGGTGACATTCTAATACAATCGTTGATTAGCTTCCTTTTTCTTTAAATTTCTTTAATATGATTAATATAGAATTGTTGCATTTTTATACAATTTTCATTTATGTGATTCTCCAGTTTGTATAATGTTCAGAAGCATAGAAAATATTATCTGGCTAATTGTTTGCTCACTAACTAATAAGAGAATCATGAATTAATCTTGAAAGGAAGGATGAACATAACAATTGGGTTCTGATGATTTGAATAGCTTTGAGATAAGTAAATGTACTAATTGAAATTAAATATATTTCAACGTTTCCTTCCTTGGATTGGTACATCACAGGAATATATCGTATTTTGAATTAAGAACTTAGTCACTTAATTAATTTAAACGCTAGGCAACTAGTAGGTGCGTTTTAACTTTTTTCATTCACGAACTCGCTTGCGTAGCGTGCTATTAACTTTTAATATTTTAGTAATCTCATACTATTTCTACTAGCTTTAGTTAATTTGTAAATTATTTCTTTTTCTAAAATCGCGGATTCGCTCGCGTAGCGTAATACTTAATATTTTAGTGTTTCTTTAAGCGTAGTAAATCTTTTTTTTAAAAAAGTAATAATGTACTACTAATCCTTGTCATAATTACGGATTCGCTTGCGTAGCGCTGCCATGATATAATTAACAAACTTAGTCTCGATCACGCATTCGCTTGTGTAGTGTGGTCATGACATCTTATTACCAAAAAATTTCTTTAACTTTTTTCTAATAATCAAGAAATAAAAGCGCATAGGTAAAACATGAAAATCATATAAATCACAGTTTTGTCCAAAAATTAATTCAAGCCAAGTTTAAGTCAATAAAGCGACCGTGCTAGAACCACGGGACTCGGGGAATGCCTTATACCTTCTCCCCGGTCAACAGAATTCTTTACCCGAACTTTGTTTTTGCGGACCAATAAAAAGAGAATAAAATCTTCCTTTGATTAGGGATTCAAATAAAAGGTGACTTGGAACACCCAAAATCAATTCCAAGTGACGACTCTGGGCAATAAAATAATCC
>ML412518.1:757-28697 GCA_005239525.1 Nicotiana knightiana | reverse complement strand
CCCTTAATTGGGGGGGGGGGGGATAATCAATTAACGGTCACAACAAGGGGTTCAATTAAGGTAAGGACTCAAAATCATACCATATAGGGAGTTAGTAGAAATTCCAAAATCATAATGATAACTAATTAAGGCAAGTATGATCAATTAAGGTCACAAATAAAGAAACAAATAAAATTTCAGCACACACTGATTTTAACAGGACATTTAATAGGAATCAATCAGTAAAATCTTTAAAGAATACTGATTTTATGGGAAAGGGTTATTCAGATTCCCTAAATAGAAATCAATTAAGTAAAACCTCACAGAAATACTGGATTTAATAAGAAAAGCTGGTTTGAATCATCAATAGAGATCAATTAGGATAAAAATCCCAAAGAATACTTGATTTAACAGGAAAAATATTTAAGTCCCAAAAATAGAATAAATTAATACGACTGGTTCACAGACATAACAAAAATATTGAAACAAAATTGAAGAAATCAGTATATCACACAGAATCGTCTAGGGTTTGAGCACACATGCGAAAGTTAGTCAAGATAGTGAAGAAATAATTAATTAAACACTGAGAAGTTAGAAAAATCTTTGAAGAAAAGTCTGGGATGAACCCTAGTTTTAGAAAGAGTGAATACAATCGAAATAGTTAATTAAAACAAGATATATTTAAAGAAAAACACCTAATAATACTCGAATCACCTCATATCTATAAAGATCTGAGAAGAATTGAACATTAGTGAAGCTAGGGTTTTCAGAAAATAACAGAGATTAAGAGAATCGGTCAAAAACCCATAGATTCATACTAAAAGCAAGAGGAAATCCATACTCACAAACGAAAGTAGCCTGAGACAGGCCAATAGATAACTTTTAGGCAAGAACAAGGTTGAATCTCCACGAGATTCTTCTAAGGACTCATAAGATCAAAGAGCCAGGGAGTACAGGATACCAGTGGTGGTCGGAGAATGCACGAAAACACCATAGAAGGGAGGTTCTAGCCGGTGACGGCGATTAGGGTTAGGGTGAGTTGAGAGAGAATTGGAGGGGTGAGGGAACAAGTGACGGCGGAATGAGAGGAATGGGAAGGGTTAGGGTTGGTTAGGGATTAATAAGGCAAGTTTAATCGTGGACCGTTGATCAAAAGGATTAACAACCACGACTAAACAGGGTTATTGGGTCGGGTGTACACAGATTGGGCTTAAAGGGGTTTGGGCTTGTATTAAAAGGGTTAAGTCTGAAATAAAAAAGGCTATTTTTCAAATACCAAATAATTGATAAAAATAATTTACAAAAATAATTAACAGATTATAAAAATGATTTTCATGCATAGAAATGCTTTAAAATAATTACTCAATATTTTAAAAATACACCAAGCTATTTTCTGGTAAAATAATATAATAATTCATGCATGGGCTACAATTGCAAAGCTTTTGCAATTATAATCTAAGAACTGTAAATGTGGCTATTTGTGAAATAATTTAAGCTTAATATAAATATAAATAGCAAAATTAAACCATGAAATTGTTATAAAGTCATTTGGAATGCAATTAGTAATTATTTATATAAATAAAAATACCGGGATAAGTTAATTAAAATCCTTAAAAATGTAGAAATTATGGAAAAATGTTAATTGATGCTAATGCATAGTTTTGAAGGTATATATGCAATTTTAAAATATTATATGGAAAAATTGGGTATCAACAAGCCGCATAAAATGTTCGTGGACCGCGTTCCTCAGTTTAGCTTGACTTGCAAACTCTCTGTTCCTCATATCTCGCTCCCAACGGAATTTCAACCGCCTCCACGTTAGGAAACTTCGCGGCCGCGTCAATTAGAACTAACAATTACCCTCATCACAAATGCATTATTGACAATATTATACTATGACTTCTTGAGTTTCATAGGTCTAATGTGACACAAGAGCTTCAAGAGTTGACTCAATTCATCAAGGACACTCGCTCTCTCACTCAAGTCATTGTGGACCCTAGACTCCTTCTCCTCTACTCTCCATGAGCTCATCTCACCTTATAGAACGTGACATTCAAAACCAGAATTGTAAAGAAGTGCGCTCATCACTCCCAACAGAATGCCACAAGTCCGGCTCTAAGTACCATAGACTTTCTCCTCATGTAAATCACCACTATTGTAAGCTCACTCAACTTAAAATCCTATAGGGCTTTAGCGGGATGTAATGAAGGCTTTTTGGATCGAAGTCGGACTTAATGAACTATGATAGTATCGTCTTTCCTTAAGCACTCCATTTTCTCAATTCGGCTCATGTTTTCTTGACTCTTTGAGTCATTTTTTTCTTCCTTGGGGGAACTAGAGAGACACATTGTCACTCTTTTCTTCTATATGGCAAACATTTTTCTCCTTTTTTCATCATTCCAAATCTTTCAACATTGTTTTCTTGAATCCTTTCAACCTTTACTTTTCTTTTGACATGCTTCGCTTTGGCTTTTCATCCTTTCCTTTGCCTTTCCTTTTCATCAATTTCTTCTTGTTCTTTGCATATTTGATCACTATGAAATTCCTTGACTCTCCCCAAACTTATGTTTTTGACTATTGTTCATCATGAATGCTAAGGAAAGATTTGGTGCCAAGAGAGGGCTATTATAGAACGGATAAAGGCTTGTAGTTTCGTTATTGAATGAAAAAGACTTAGGCTCAAAGGGGTTTACTAAGGATATTATAATGGTAGGCTATGGAAGTTTTCAAAGTTCAAATGGGACCAAGGAGAGCCTATAATCACTTCTCAAGTCGAGCTACACTTAGAATTTCGCCTAGAAAAACATTCGGGGCAAGTTCTAGACTTGTTGGCACGGGACTTGAACTTGAAATTTGAAAACCTCACTTCTCAAGCTACTGAATTGTTAAATAGACTAGATTCAAGGGCCCACAACAACCTTAGCTAGGATTGAAGATCACAGATGGCTAATAGTAACCACTTGATGATAGCTTTAGTCAACTCAAGATTCTAAAGGTCACAACCTGAGCTAATCTCGTCAACAAACTTGTCTCTAACCATGAGGTCGAAGGTAAATGTGCTAGTGCCAAGTGAATCTTACTTGAGTCACTCTTATTCATTAATACTACAAACTAAAACAAAAAGAAAAACATACTCAAACCCTTAAGAAGGTTGTCACGCCATCCATCGTTGGGAAGAGCTACCCGGTTCACACAAATTCCACCTTTGGAAAGAACCGTAAAATTAAGAAAACCAAAGGCTTATTGATCACGAAAATTGTAAAAAGAAGCTACAAATACAAAAATAAGCTACTAAATGAAATAAGAAGCTAAGCTATTAAGGAAAGTTGCAAAAAGAAGTTCTAAAGTAAAAATACAGAAAGTAAACTGAATATGTACAAAAGGGGAGTGGAACGAATATACACAAAATGGGGATGAATATATACATGGAATAGTAAAGTTATGTACATACCAAAAGTGAAAAGTATGAGAACGGAAGTACGAAAAGTAGAAAATAAAGAGAAACTGTATCAAAGTTATTACAGACCAATCATCAAAATCATCACATCAAAATAAGGCCACCCCCCAAATAAAAATTAGCATTGTCCTCAATGCTATAAGAAAAAATAGAATAGGGGAGGGATATAGAGTAAAGAAAACTCCCTGTGAGGCCTCTGTCTGCATGGGGTCACCGGCAGGGTCCTGTGGCCGGCTAGACTCGTCACCGCCCTCGGGGTTCTCCAGCTGAATCTCCAAGTCATCAGTATGAGAAATCACCACTCTCCTCACCGGCTCTCGGTCAGCCTCCTGCTCTGGTATCTCTGTCTGTGCTGCAGGGGCAGTCTCTCCCATAAGGAGATCTAGAGGGATGTCGCCGGCGAAAGAGAGCTTTGCCACCTCCTTCTTAAACTCTTATTGACCCTTCTTCACTTTCCTCACCTGCTTGCCCAAATCTTTGATTACTTTTTCATGCTTGCTCAAAGACTCTAGAATCTTCTTCTAGTTGTCAAGAATACTCTTCAATGATTCCTCCACTGATGGAGGCATCTGGAGCTGTGCTAGAACTGCCTGAGCTGCTACAACACTGGACAAGGCAGATAGCTTTAATGTAGCTACCTGCATCCAGTTGTTGATGCCGACCAAAGTCCGATTTACCCTCAGTTTAGTCTGAGGGTAAGCTGATGAAGAAGGCACTGACGGAGGAACAAAAGCAGATAGTCTGAAGGGTGGATATGGCATGGCAGCAGATAACCCCTCAGCAGTGGATGGCTCGGTCCCAATGGCCACTACCCCTAGCTCTTCAGACTAGCAAGTGGAGGTGGTGGATTTTGCCTTTGACTTGGGGTTTTCCGAACCCTGAAGGCTGTACCAGGAGAATGGCCTCTTCGGCTTCATTTTGGTGTCAAAGTCCCTTCCTTCGACTCCCTAGTCCTCTAGGAACATGGTGAGGAAGTTGGGGAAGGGATATGATCTTTGATCCTTGCCAATTGATCTGGTAATCACTCTGGCCATAATATTCCCCACATTGATCGGGAACCCCGCCATGATAGCCCCTACAATAACCACCCGGGAGACCGGCATATCACTGTCATGCGTAGTTGGGTCTAGCCGGCTGCATATAAAAGTAGACCACCCCTTCGCTTTGAAGCTCAGAGTGTTCCTGTAGATCGGGACCTCGGGTGTCAGCCAAGCTGGAGTAGTACCAGGGATGGCTATCATCGATGTAAGCCATGGGCGGGCTAACTCATCCATAGCCACCTTCTCCAGGTAGAGGGACTCATCCTCGTCATTGAAGCCAGCATAGTCATTTAAGGTCTTGCCATCAAACAGGATCTTCCTGTTCCGGACCATGGTCAAATAAGTTCCCTTTTTGATGTGGGCGACATTTGCATAGAATTCCTTGACCAAATATCTCGTTGGCCTCCGGTAGGTTGCTGGTGAAGAAATTCCACCCCGCTCTCTCATTTAATTGCCTCTTGATATTGGGGTTATGGGATAAAAGATCTCGCTCAATGAATACCCTCTCAAGTGTGAGTGACCTTTGAGGCCACCATTCCCGAAACTTTTGGTAGGCCTTCTCACTGACAAATTGGTCTTGCCATACCACCGGGTTCCTTAATCTCACCAACCCCCAGTTTAGGTGTCACCCCCTCTCCCGTCATCCGGGACATCGTTATCATTATCAATATTCACTGAGGCTGGTGTGGAGGCTGGAGCTGCAGCACTTGGGGCAGGAGGTGGTGGAGTGTCACTATCTTCTTCTGAGCCAAATACGGATAAAGAGGTAGGTTCATTTATGAGCCGGAAAGGCTGAGATTGTGCTTCTTGTTGGGTCTGGGCAGCTTCTCCCTTAGAAATTTCCTGGGAGAGGACATATTTACTCGTCTCTAAAGTGTCTGGAGTAGGTATTCGGAGTGTCTGTTTCTTGCCAACTGTCCTTTGGGGAGCCAAGGGTGAAATTTGTTTTCCTCCTCCCGGCCCCGGGAGGACTCTCCCCTCCCTTGTTGGTTTTCTAGTCTACCTCGAGATCGAACCATTATCTGCATACACAATCAGTGAAAGCTCATTAGTATTGGTACTCAAGCAAATATCAGATAAAAGCAGATAAATGATTACAGTATGTCATAGGACAGTGGACCGCTATCAGCGGAAAAAGAGATGCGGTTGCGGACTGGCCACCGCTGTCAGCGGAAAATGGATCGCGGTCAGCGAAAGACTGGGGTTCAGACTACCCAGTCTCTAAAGTTTGATCACTGCTGACCGCAAAAATCTCGGCGCGATCGCGAAATCTGCATAGCTGTCCGCGTAAAAACTAACGCGACCGCGGACCCAATTTAACAACTCTCTGAATGGTAGTTCTGCAGTCCGCAAAATTAGAAGCGCGACCGCATTATGCAGGCGACTGACTGCAAAAATTTCACCGCGGCCGCGAAGAAGTAAGCGATTTTTAACTCAGCAAATCCTATGAACGCGGACCGCTGAATTATGGACGCGGCCGTAGAATTCAAAATGAACGGGCACTGACGAAGACTTTAAAACCTAGGGTTTTCACTTAGCATACAAATTAGGCAATTAAGGGATAAATTGAATAACCCCATCCCCCATTATGCATGCTAATTAATTTCCCATCTAGATTTTTCATCAATTAAGCATGATTATGATTTTAGGCATGTAGTAACCCTAACTAGAAAGAAAAATTGAAACTAACTAAAAATAAAAATAAAAAACTACAATTAAGACATAGAATCTAACATACCAGTTGTGAGAATTGAAGTAGAAACTTGACTCTTGGTTACTATGATGATAATGGAGATTAAAGAGAGGGGGATGAACAGTGATGTATGGGTTTTGAGCAGAGAAAGTTCGAAAGGGGTAAAAGGAGGAGGTCCCTCCTATTTATACTTAAACAGACAGACCCACCGACTTACCTGGGTGCGGCCGTGGAATTCCACTGTGGTCCGCGCTCTTGGTTGTTTTGAAGAGCTGTTGCTTCACTAACTCCGCTGAGAGCGAAAAAGTAAGCGCGACCGCGAAACAAGCTGCGCTGACCGCGAAAATTTCACCGCGAACGCGGATTAAACTTCAGAGAGTTATCATTCTGGACTTTTCAAGTCCGCGTCCACTACATATTTATGCCCCCGCGAAACAACTTTCGCTGACCGTGAAATTTTGAGCACGGTCAGCGGACCAATTTCCATACTTAGCCAATTTTTTCCACTATTAGTCATGCAATGCACAAACAATTCCTACACAAATCTCATAATCAGTTAGTTCAAAAGAGCCTAATCTAAGAAGAAAAATGAAAAAAGAAAGAAAAATCACTTGGGTTGCCTCCCAAGAAGCGCCTGATTTAACGTTGTGGCACGACACATGTTACCATCATCATTGGAACTTGATCAAGGCCACCACGTGGCTGTCATCAAACTTGCCCATGTAATGCTTCACACGGTGCCCATTAACCCGGAAGATTTCACCATTTTTGTTCTTCAAGTCAAGAGCACCAAAAGGTTTTACATGCACTACCTCAAAGGGGCCACTCCATTTGGACTTAAGCTTTCCCGAAAACAGACGTAACCGGGAGTTGAAAAGAAGGACCAAATCACCCTCTTTGAATTCCTTGCTTCGGGCATATTTTGTCGTGAAAGTATTTCATCTTTTCCTTGTACAATGATGAGCTTGAATAGACAGGAAATCGAAATTCATCTAGTTCATTGAGTTGTTCCACATAGAGATTTGCTGCAACATCCCACTCAAGATTTAACCTCTTTAAGGGCCACATGCCTTTATGTTCTAGCTCAACCGGAAAATGACACGCTTTTCCAAACACCAACCGGTACGGAGACATACCAATTGGAGTCTTAAATGCAATCCTATAAGCCCACAACACATCATCTAGCTTCCTTGACCAATCCGTTCTATTTGCATTCACTGTTTTTGACGATATGCTTTTAATTTTCCGGTTTGAGACCTCCACTTGTCCACTAGCTTGGGGATGATAGGGAGTTAAGACCTTGTGATTGATACCATACTTTGAAAGCGAAGTGTCAAATGCCCTATTGCAGAAATGAGATCCCCCATCACTGATAATTGCACGAGGAGTACCAAAACCTGTGAAGATATTTTTCTTAAGAAACACCACCACACTCTGGGTTTCGTTGTTGGGAAAATCCAAGGCTTCAACCCACTTGGAAACATAATCCACCACCACCAGAATGTAAGTGTTTCCCCACGAACTCACAAAAGGCCCCATGAAGTCTATTCCCCACACGTCAAAAATGTCAACTTCAAGGATAGTGGTGAGAGGAATTTTATCCTTCTTTGATATTCCCCCAGCTCTCTGACATTCATCACATATCTTGACAAGCTCACTTGCATCTCTATACAGGGTTGGCCAATAAAAACCACAGCTAAGAACCTTAGAAGCAGTTCTCGCTCCACCGTGATGACCACCATAGGGAAAGGAATGAGAAGCATCAAGTATACTCACTTGCTCCTCCTCTGGGTCACATCTACGAATCACCCCCATCATTGCAAATCTTGAACAAATAGGGCTCATCCCAATAATAGTCCAAACTTCCCCGTTTGAGTTTCTTCCTTTAGTTAGAAGAGAGCTCGCACGGAACAATGCCAGCAACAAGGAAATAGTCAACGTCCGCGAACCAAGGCATATAATTCAAAGAAACCGAGAGGAGTTGCTCATTCGGGAATGCATCATTTATTTCAAGACCATCTTTGGGCCTCCCTTCCTCTTCTAGATGGGACAAATGATCCGCTACCTGATTTTCACTTCCTTTCCTATCAATGATATCGAGGTAAAACTTTTGAAGCAACAAAACCTATCTCATCAATCTAGATTTTGAGTCCTTTTTTGTCATCAAGTACCAGAGTGCCGCATGATTGGTGTGAACAATCACGTTGGCACCCATGATATAAGGCCTAAATTTCTCCATGGCGAACACAATTTCCAATAACTCTTTCTCCGTGACTGTATAATTGACTTGGGCATCATTCATTATTTTGCTTGCATAGTACACCAGATGAAATATTTTGTTCACCCTTTGTCCCAAAACCGCTCCTACTGCAATGTCACTTGCATCGCACATGAGCTCAAAGGGAGAGCTACAATTGGGTGCGGTAATGATTGGAGTGGTTGTCAATTTATACCTCAAGAGCTCAAAAGCCTTCATGCTCATTGAACACAAACTTTGCATCCTTTTTTAGTAGCTTGCACAAGGGATTCACTACTTTGGAGAAGTCTTTGATGAACCTTTGGTAGAACCCCGCGTGCCCAAGAAATCTCCTAACTCCCTTGACGGAAGTAGGAGGAGGTAGCTTTGAAATCACTTCTATCTTCGCCTTGTCCACTTCGATTCCATTCTTTGAGATCTTATGGCTCAGGACAATGCCTTCCTCGACCATAAAGTGGCATTTTCCCCAATTGAGCACAAGATTTGTCTCTTCACATTGGGCTAGAACCTTGCCAAGATTTTCCAAACATTCTTCAAATGAGTCTCCAACCACACTAAAATCATCCATAAAGACTTCAAGGAAGTCCTCCACCATGTCCGTAAATATGGCCATCATGCACCGCTGAAAGGTAGCGGGTGCATTACACAATCCAAAAGGCATCCGGGAGAATGCAAATATTCCATACGGGCATGTGAAGGTAGTTTTTCTTGGTCCTCTGGGGCTACAAAAATCTGGTTGTAACCTGAGTACCCATCCAAGAAACAATAGTAGGCATGCCCGGCAAGTCTATCTAACATCTGATCAAGAAAGGGCAATGGAAAATGATCTTTTCTGGTCACTTTGTTCAACTTTCGGTAGTCCATGCATACCCGCCATCCGATCACGGTCCTAATAGGGATCAACTCATTTTTATCATTTTTCACAATGGTCATACCCCCTTTTTTAGGCACACACTACACCGGTGACGTCCATGCACTATCCGAAATAGGATATACCACCCCTTTATCAAGACATTTGATAATCTCCTTCTTGACGACCTCTTGCATAGGCTCGTTCAATCTCCGTTGATGTTCCACAGACGGTGTTACATCATCCTCAAGTATAATTTTATGCATGCAAAAGGCGGGGCTTACTCCCCGAATGTTAGCTAAGGTCCATCCAATTGCCTTTTTTCTTCTTTGAAGCACCTCAAGAGTGGAGTTTACCTGCTCTTTGGTTAAGCAAGCAGAAAGAATAACAGTTAATCTAGAAGATGGGTCTAATAATTCATACCTGAGGTGAGAGGGAAGAGGCTTCAACTCCAATGTTGGTGGCTCCTTGATCGAGGGCTTTGTCGGTGGAGTCTTACGATTTTCCAGGCCCACAAGAATAGGATCCCATTCCTTGCAATGCATTAGCACATTCAATCAAGCCATCCCTTTCATCATCCTCATGGTTCAATAATACAACTTCCATAGGATCTTCCACATTGATCATTGCACTTTTTTCATCAACTATCACCTCCGTCACGATGTCCACAAAAGAGCAAACTTCATTACTATTCGGCTACCTCATCGATTTGCACACGTAGAACATAACCTTTTCATCGCCCACTCGGAAGGTGAGCTCCCCTGCTTCCACATCAACCAAGACCTTCCCTGTTGCTAGGAAAGGATTCCCAAGATTATAGGCACCTCATAGTCGACTTCGCATTCGAGAATCACAAAATCAGCGGGCAAAATAAACTTGTCGACCCGTACAAGAACATCATCAATAACACCAAGAGGCCTCTCCATTGTTGTATCCTCCATGTGATTTCTCATTGAAGTCGCCCTCGGTTGACCAATACCCAAAGTCTTGAATACAGAGTAAGGCATAAAATTTATACTTGCTCCCAAATCACACAAGGCCTTTGCAAAAGCTGCACTCCTAATGGTACAAGGAATGGTAAATGCGTTGGATCTTCAAGCTTTGGATCCATGGAGTGAACAATTGCACTAACTTCATGAGTCATTTTGATGGTCTCGCAATCCATAAATCTATTTTTAGTTACCAAGGGCGTATTGATTTCAAGTCACTGAGGATAAGGTGGAGGAGGCCTTGGCAAAGGAGCCTTGGCTTTTGGAACTACCATTTCCGGTATGTCTATTACGCGTTCCCTGGACGGGTTCACGTCATTTTGAGTCTCCTCCTCGTTGTCATGAATATCAATCCTCACTTCCTCATTCAAATTCTCTCCACTCACTTGATCATCAACTATTGGTTCATCATCATTTTGAAACAAAACATCATCACTCGCAACTTTTTTTTTGATTGGAGGTACTTGCATCTCCACCTCTACCGCCCCTATGGTCACCGCCATGGCATGAACTATATTGTTTCCGCTCTTCGAGTTTACTACTTTGTCACTTGGTAGATCCCCCTTAGGGCGAGTGTTTAATTCTTGCGAGATCTGGCCCGTTTGGACTTCTAGATTGCGGATGGAAGTAGTGTGGGAGGCAATTTGAGCATCAGAATCGACATTTCTTTCCATCATCTGTTTAAACATGCTCTCTATTATCCCAATCTCATTATTTGAAGAACTTTTCCTTTGAGATTGATATGGATGAGTATTGTTGGGTTGTTGAAACATCAGGGGCCTTTGAAAGCCCGACCCCCGATTTCCATTTCCTCCCCAATTGTTGTTGTTGTTGCCATTCCAATTGCTATTGTTGTTTCCTTGATTTCCCCAGTTCTGGTTGTTGTTCCCCCAATTTTTAGAGTTGCTTTTGTTGTTTCTATTTCTCCAATTCCCTTGTCCTTGATTGTTCAAATTCTGATTATTCCCTTGCGATCTCCATTGTTGATTTGGAGCATTGCTCTGTTGTCCTTGATAGTTGTTTGTGTACAAAACTTTCTCGCTTTGGTCATCATAAAAATCATCTTGGTTATAGCCACTTCCACTTTGTTCATATTGATCTTGATTACCTTGCACTTGCTGACCACGTTGTTGTTACACCCCATAATTTCGTACATGAGAGTACGTCGTAAGTCAATTTATTTAAGCTCAGAAATGAGATCATCTTTGAAAGTACATAAATTAAGTTAATTAGGTTAACTTTGAGGTTACAAATAATTAAGATCATGGACTGCAAGTACCAAGAGGGTTGGAAGGCTTAGAAGCTAAATAATTTAAAGAAAATAAATTCGTCGAAAGTCGACACATCTAGAATGTTATAACATGTACTTTAGTGTGATACTATAGTTAATTACATGATAAGGAGGTTATTCTATGAGTTATTTTCGTCGTATGATAGTCCTGTGCTACGTTTTGAAGTCAAGCAACTTGTGGAACAAAAGTTGGCAAAGATCATCACAAGTTACATTCACAAATATGCTGAAAATTAGGTCAAATGTAGATGATCTTTTATCCCAATATACTGGAATTTGGGTTGATCTAGATACCAAATTTAATATCTACGAGTCTAGTTTCTAACACATTTAACCTTTTGTCGATACGACATCAGAGTAGAGAGATATATCTATTTTTGCGAGACTGCACAGGCTGCTAGGTGACAAGTAGGTGTGTCACCTACTTGGTTAAATGAGAGACCAAAAAGAAGCAATTTCGGGTCAGCCAAAGATCTTATTTAAGGGATCATCTCCTGCAATATATCCCTCATTATATATCACAAACAATCAGACCTAAACCCCTGCAAACTTCCTCCCAAAAATTACCCACAAACCCTAATTGATTTTCTCTCCCTTTCAAGTTCTAATTGGGGGTAAAACCTAGAATTTGAAGAACCAAGATAAGGGCTGAGTTATCCAACAAATAAGGTAAGTTTAATCCTCTCTTTCATCAATTTTTCTGCTGTAAATTCATGGTAATTCGTTCTATACTTGTAAGAACTCATGGAGCGGTGATCGGAAGCCCTGAGTTCGAGTTATTCACTTGTAGCAGACTGTTTTATGTTTCTGTTGGGCTGTGTATTTCACTACTATTTTGTGGAGTTTTGGAGGAGGAAGGTTGTGTAGAAACACCATATAGATGTAGGGTGGTGGTCTTGTCGTTCTTCGTAACATTTTCGGGTCGTTTGACACTACTACGGTGGTCATTTTGTGTATGAAGAGATTACGGTGTGTTGGGATTTTTTGTAGTATTTTATGGTGTATATAAGGCTGGAAAATGTATATATGTTGTTGTTGTTGTTATGTTCTTGTTTTGTTGGTGTTATCTTGAATTTGGAGGAAGTAAGGATTATATGGGAGATGCTGCCCGTTTTTATACAAAATAAGCTTGTTGTTCGTTGTGCGATAGTTGTACCATTCGTAACTTAATGATAGTATTATCATCGTTGTTGTAGATTAAGGTGAGAAGAGTATATTTCAACTTGGTGAGTAGGAAGATTGTGATAAGGTGTGTTAAGGTATTTTCTTCTTTATTTTGGCATGATCTAAAGTGAAACGAACGTAAACGATACACTATTTCATAATGAATCTACCCCTAGCAACTAAGGTTGTCCATATTGTTCTATCCTTACAAAGTTATTCTAAGAAAGTATGTATGATCCTTGAGTCCTAGTGAAGTTCATATTGAGGGTATGATGTCCATAATGTTAATTGAAGGTGCAACTACCTTACGTCACTCTAAAAGGTTTAGAGTGTGATTCCATGAGTCCAACATGCATTATATATAGTATCTATTTTACTCTACCGAGCCGCGCTATAGTCGGCCGGGTACGACACCTATTGTGCAACCACAGATCAGTTGGGTTTACTGAGCTCCACGTGGCCGGGTACGATTCTACCGAGCCTTATGATGGACGTGTATGTTTTTACAGATTCCTCTTCGAGGCCGGGTATGATATGATGATGATGATGCCCACAGAGGCGGATGTTTTTAAAAGATTATGTATATATATGTATCACGCATTTCATGTCACTATCTCTCAGAGGCACTCAGATGCTACAGGTTGTATCTCCTACATCTCTCTTTACATTACTGTTCTTCGTTATGCTTTTCTGCCTTGAATTCTCAGTACTTTATTCGTACTGACGTCCCTTTTTCTTGGGGACGCTGTGTTTCATGCCCGCAGGTCTCGTTAGACAGGTTGACAGTCCTCCTAGTAGGCTATAAGCTCAGTAGAAGGTGTTGTTGCACTCCACTTGCTTCGGAGTTGCCTATTTGGTCAGTATGATTGGGACATGCATTGGCTGGTATGTCGGGGCCCTGTCCCGACATTTTTGAAGTTTATGTACTCTTAAAGGCTTGTAGATAAATGTCAGGTATATGGATACTTGTATGGCCTTGTCGATCTATGTTTTGAGTTTACAAATGGTCATGTCAGCCTTATAGGTGCATATGTCACATGTATAAGTTTCTATATCATGTTAGGTCTTCCTATGTCTAGCATTCCCTTATGTTTTATTTTGATTATGTCATGATGACCATTTTGGCACATTTACCCGTGATAGTATGATAAGAAAGATATGTTATGTTGGTACTCGATTGAGTAAGGTATTGGGTGCCCATCACGGCCCATAGGTTGGGTCGTGATAGTTGTCTCCTCTTGTTGACCATTAAATTGAACTCTTCCATTGCATTTACTTGCTTTGGTCCTTGAATCTGCTGCAACTATGCTTTGGCGAACTGGTTCATGGTTGTTGTCAATTCAGCTATGGCTTGTCCGTGGTCTTGTAATTCCTTATGAAGATTGATTACATTCGGGTCACCTTGGGGAACATTTTCCCGACTCTGCCAAGCTGAAGAAGTGTCAGCCATTTCATCAAGTATGTCATAAACCTCATCATAAGATAGCTTCATAAAATTTCCCCATGCTAATTGGTTCACTACACATTGATTGGTCGTGTTTATACCCCGATAGAATGTCTGTTGGATCATTGCTTTGGTCATGTCATTATTGGGGCATTCCTTGACCATAGTTCTATATCTCTCCCAGATTTCATGAAGGGGTTCATTAGGTTCCTATTTGAAGGCTAAGATCTCATCCCTTAATGCCTCCATATGCCCTTGTGAGAAAAACTTGGCTATAAAATTGTCATCCAACTCATCCCACGTAGTGATGGAATGGTTGAGGATCCTTTCGAGCCAGTCCAAGGCTTTCCCTCTGAGTGAAAAAGGGAACAATCTCAGTCTCAATACATCCTCCTGCACGTTTGTCTGTTTGCTTCCCCAACAGGTATCTACAAAGCCCTTTAGATGTTTATAAGCAATGTGTTGGGGAGCGCCTGTGAAGAATCCTCATTGCTCCAATAAGGTCAACAAAACATTTGAAATCTGGAAATTGCCCGCCCGGATTCGGGGTGGGACAATCGCACTGGCGTAACCTTGATTGGGAAACACCCGATGAGCTGCCCGTGGAGGAGGTAGGGGAGGGTCTGGAATATTCTCATTGGCTTGGCGGCCTTTTCTTTGAGCTTGAGGTACTAGATGCACCTCATCCTCACCGTTATCATCTACTTCCTCCCCTGGAATAATGCCGAGAGGATCAACCATTTTGTACCTAAAGTGATTAACACACAAAAGTTAGTAAAAGAGAAAGAAAGAAAAACAAGACACACAACTAGTCAGATAGATAGCCAAAACCATTTAATCTCCCTGGAAAAGGTGCCAAAAAATGATCAGTTCCAACCCTACACCACTATAAAGTAGCGAGGAGTGGTCGATGTAGTTTTACCCGAAAGGATGGGATCGATTTCCACAAGGAGTTAATATTAGTTGGGAGTTGGATTTTTACCTAATCTAGCTGTGCGTGTTGTTTCTAATTGCACTTCTAACCATGCTTGGGATTGTTTCTATTCTAATGTTAATGCTACTGAATGCTGAAAATAATCTAAGTACAATGTTTTTTGTAGGAGTTCTCCAAATGATAAAAAGCACTAGGAAAGTGACTTCCGCCTAGGCGAGTATCTAATGTGGTCTAGAATCTAGGACAATCTTGTTGTAATAGGGGTCGTGATATAACCTTCACACATAATTACTCAGTCTATACCTCTCGGTAGTTTAAGTGACTTTTCCCGATTTGGCTTTCTCAAGCACAAATGGGTGTTCATGCAATGCAAGTGACCGACTCAATTCGGGTATTACTATCTCTAGTTTTAACCCTTTAATTGGGGCTATCAATCTCTTGAATTCACTCCAATTCCTTTTTAGCCTACTTTACCTAGACTTGGGACCTCTTTCTCAAGAAGAGCCTAAGTCAAAAAGGCATGAATCAGTGTTTGCAACCACCAATTCTACAATTAAAGCATGAAATAAGCTAAACATCACTAACCCTTAAACAAATAAGCCCTAAAATTGAAGATCCATTAAATACCCACATTAGGGTTAGGTCACAACCCTAGCTAATGGGTCTATCTACTCATAATAATGATAGAAATCAAAGATGAAGATGTAATATAAGGCATAAAAGTCAATTACAAGAAGAAAATCTAAAGATGTAAGCTAAATCTACTCTAAAATTACTCAAAGTGGTAAAATACGGCTGTTCACGAGCTCCTTAATAAAAAACTCAACCTAAAAATGTGCAAAAGATCTATTTTTACATAGCTGAAGTTACTGGACAAAAATGCCCCTACGGAGGTTCCGCTGACAGCATAATACTGGGTGCGGCCGCGATTGGTCATTCGCGGTCGTGCAATAACGAACGCGGTCTGCATTTCTTCAAATTTGGACTTGGACTAGGCTAGGTTTCGCAGATCGCGTAAATAGTGTCGCGTCTGCATTGGCTTCTACCGCGGCTGCGTAAAATGTTCGCGGACCGCGTTCCTCAGTTTAGCCTGACTTGCAAACTCTATGATCCTCCTATATCTCTCCCAGCATAATTTCAACCGCCTCCGCGTCAGGAAACTTCACGGCTGCATAATTTAGACGCGGGCCACGTTCTTTGTTTGAACCAAGATTGCAAGGTCTCTGAACCTCGCTCCTCGCTGTCAGTGTAATTTCAATCGCGGTCGCGCCAAAGGTTTCGTGGCCGCACTTTTGTATCGCGGTCAGCGGAAGTGTTAGCATTTGACTGCAGCTTCTCTGAACTTCACTTTCGCGGCAGCATATTTGTAATCGCCTCAGCGGAGGGTCTTACGCGGCCGCGTAATAACATCGCTGACCGCACTCCAGTTCCATTCTTTGGGCTTGTGCAAGTTTGACTCTTTTATGAGTTTATTTTGGCTTCTTTGCCTCATTTTGACCAAACCTGCAAGTAAGCACCTTAAGTTAGTTTCCGGGAGTACCTTAACGCATTTTGACCCAAAACCTAAGCAAAAAAGAGCAAATAATAGGCTAAATCCCTAGTTATCAGTCACTACTAACCTCCTAGGCACCATCAACGAGGTTAACAGAGAGGACGTGGAGAACGTGACACCGAGCCTCTTTCCCAGGCGAAGTGACTCACCTCCCCCTCATGGGAGTGTAACCGCTTCTCATGAGAAGGGAGCCTCTATGTCCACGACGGAGGAAGCACCACCGATAGTAAAAAAATTATTGGATGCGTGGCTGACAAGTACTCTAAACAATATACTTGACAAACCCGCTCAGGGGACGAGTAGGAACACCGCACGGGTTGACACCACAACAACCACCAACGAGCAACATACCCCTCCCCCAACAGGCACTCACACCGTTGTTGATGCAGGTAACGACACTCTCGTAGCAATTATCAGGAAAATGGAAGAAATAGAGAACGAGAATAAATCACTCAGCGACCAAATAAGGGAACACCAAGAAAGGGTTGATAAGATACCGAGCACCCCGAAACTTCTTCCAAAACGGGACGTCGGCCGGTTCATGGAACAACCATACATCGGGGAGGCATCCCCACATGCCATGCCCAAAACCTTCAAAATGCCACCATATTTAAAAATATACGACGACACAACGGACCCTTTAGACCACATCATTCATTACATCACGGCGGTAAAAGGCAATGACTTATCGAAAGAGCAGGTATCGTCGGTACTGCTGAAGAAGTTCGGCGAAACCCTAACAGGGGTAACCTTAACATGGTACTCACAACTACCAGCACGTTCCATAGTAACATTCGAGGAAATGGCCGACAAGTTTGTCACAGCCCATGCCGGGGCCAAGAAAGTAGAAGCCAGGGTGAATGATATATTCGCCATCAGACAATCGCCTGGAAAAGGGCTCAGGGACTTCCTCGCCCGGTTCAATAGAGTGAGAATGAGCCTGCCAAACGTGTCAGAGGGAATGGCGGTAGCGGCTTTTCCAGAATGGGTTAAACATGAACGGGTCAAGGGCGACCAAAAAGCTATTAAGCAGACTCATGAAATACCCTCCCACGACTTGGGAAGAAATACACAACGCTTACTGTGCGAAGGTGAGAGCAGACGAGGACGACCTCAACGGTCCAACTCAATGGTTAACATCAGTCCAAATGGAATCGAGGACGCCAGAATGACAACTGAAGAGATCACGTAGGTCTATGCCTCAATAGTGAAAGGCACCAACCGTATATCATAACGGCCATCCCACTACCTCCCCACCAAGCCGATGGCCCATCCTGGCCATAGACGGGGACCTACCAAAACGAAATAGGTATGCCTCCAGTTTTATCTGCTCATAATTTTTGTGTTTCTCCTTCCGAAATAGTTTACGCCCTAGAGAAGCCCGACTCCAATGTGAAATGTCCACAAAAGATGAAGTCCAACCCAAACTCCAGAAAGTCCAATGCCCTCTGCGAGTTCCATCAGGAATGAGGCCATAAGACCGAGGATTGCATAGCCCTACGGCAAGAGGTAGTGAACATGCTCTATCAAGGAAATTTAAGGGAGCTGATGAGCGACCGAGGAAGAGCCAATTTTTCCCGTGGACGAGAACAACATCAAGGCCCCCCAAAGCCACCCTCCCCAGCCCACACCATCCAAATGATCACCGGCAGAGGCGACGAAGCAACAATAAACCATGTGAAGTTCACCATCACCCACAAATTGAAGCGGTCGATCACCCATGAACGGTATGATGATCTCGAAGAAAGTATCATCTTTGATAAGTCGGATACCCACGGTTTGACCTTTCCTTATTTCGACGCTCTTGTCATTACTTTACGATTTCAGATACCGATGTAAAAAGAATCATGGTAGACGACGGGAGCGGCGCGTGTATTATCCACCCTAGAGTTCTTGCACAAATGAGACTCGAGGATAAGATAGTACCACACTGCATAACACTAACGGGTTTTAACAATGCAGTTGAACGGACCTCCAGAGAGATAACATTGCCCGTTCTAGCCGGGGGCGTCACCCTGGAAACAACATTCCATGTCATGAATCAATACACAACCTACAACGCCATTATAGGGAGACCCTGGATACACCCCACGAGGGACATCCCATCCAGCTTATATCAGGTCATTAAGTTCCCTACCCCATGGGGGCTATTCAGCATCCACGGTGAACATTCACAGCGCAAGAATGCTACCTCATCGCCCAAGACTGCACGTATACTCAACAGTTGAAAGAAGAGGGCTCATGAGCATAGCAATTAGCGAAGTCGGGGCCCGAGTTCGACGAACAAAAGGATGTCATCAAAGACCTCGACATCATGGAAGCCACAGGATCAACATTGGAAGACCTCGATCCCATTCAACTGGATAGAAGAGACCACAACAAAAAAGTTTACATCGGCCACAAACTCATAGGACCAGGTAAATTCCATAAATTTTTAACTGACAACGAAGACTTGTTTGCTTTCTCCCACGTAGATATGCCAGGTATCCCGAAAGACATTGCAACACACAAGCTGAACGTTGATCCTCTCTACCCGCCGGTACGTCAAATCAGAAGAAAGTCCAATTCCGCAATCAACGATGTCGTCCGTGAAGAGGTGGAAAAATTGCTTGCCAACGGTTTCATTCGAGAGTCAAAGCACCCCCAATGGGTCGCCAACGTGGTCATGGTGAAAAAGAAAAAAGGGAAATGGCACATGTGCTTGGACTTCACGGACCTAAACAAGGTTTGCCCGAAAGACTCTTTCCCGTTGCCTCACATTGATCAGCTCATCGGCGCAACAGAGGGGCACGAGTTATTAAGTTTCTTGGACGCCTACTCAGGCTACAATAAAATCCTCATGGAGAAGGAGGATCAGTAAAAGACCACTTTCATCACCCACCAAGGGACGTACTGCTACAGAGTTATGCCGTTCGGGTTGAAAAACGCATGGGCGACCTATCAGAGGCTGTTAACCAAGATGTTCAAAAAGCAACTCGGCAAAACGATGGAAGTGTCTATAGACGACATGTTGTTCAAGTCAAAAAGGAAAGAAGACCACATCGACAATCTGAGGGAAGCCTTCGACATGCTTAGGCGATACAACATGAAGCTGAACCCCGAGAACTGCGCCTTCGACGTGACCTCTGGAAAGTTCCTCGGCTTTTTGGTCTCGCAGAGAGGCATTGAGGTCAATCCGGACCAAATCAAGGCTATAGAGGGAATACCTAAAAATTTGACCAACAAGAAACAAGTGGAGAAACTGACTGGCCGTATAGCCGCCCTCTCAAGGTTCATCTTACGATCCTCTGACAGATGCCGCAAATTCTTCAACGTACTCAAGAAGGACAACGGACTCCAGTGGAGTTCCGAGTGCATCAATTTCCTAAGAGAATTAAAGGCATACTTGACCTCACCCCCGCTACTCGCCAAGGCAGAACCCGACGAGCGTCTCTTAATCTACCTGGCCGTATCCGATGTTGCAGTGAGCGCAGTCTTAGTCCGTGAAAACAAAGGTACGTAATCTCCAATCTACTACATTAACAAAACCCTAGTCGATGCCGAAATGAGGTATCCCCACCTCGAAAATCTGTCCTTGGCATTAGTCGTAGCTTCACAAAAGCTTAGACCCTACTTTCAATGCCATCCCATCTCGGTGGTCACGACCTTCCCCCTAAGAATCATCCTACATAAACCCGAGTTGTCAGGTAGATTGGCTAAGTGGGCCATCGAATTAAGCAAGCACGATATAACATATCAGCCGTGAACATCGATAAAGTCGCAAGTACTCGCTGACTTCATCACCGATTTCAGCGCCAAAATAATGCCTGAGGACGAGCGGGAAGCCTCTTGTACCTCTCCCAAGTTACCCGACCTATGTATTATGTACAGCGATGGCGCCTCCAACGCATCAGGATCTGGACTTAGACTCGTACTCGAGGTCCCAACAAGCGAAGTCATCCACCAGTCCATACGGTGTCCCGATATGACTAACAACGAGGTCGAGTATGAGGCCGTAATTGAAGGACTGAAACTAGCTCTCAAATATGGTGCACGACGAGTCATCCTCCGATGTGACTCACAACTCGTCGTCAACCAAGTCAGAAGGGCTTTCCAAATCAACGAACAGAGGCTACAAAAATATCAGGCCAAGATTTGCAAGATGCTGCCCGAGTTCGACGAATGCCAACTCGACCAGATACCTCAAGCACAAAACATCAAGGCAGATGACCTCGCCAAATTAGCAACGAATACCAAGAACATAAGCAAAAAAGAAAACTTGGTCACTCTCCTCCATTCGTCAATAGACCAAATTGAGGTACGCACTATAAACATGACTTGGGACTGGCGCAATCGTATTATGTCATATTTGCAGGACGGAGTGCTCCCATCCGACAAAAAATAAGCCAAGAAGCTTCGAATGCAGGCGGCCAGAAACAACATCATTGACCGTGACCTGTACAAAAGAATGTTTGACGGTCCCTTGGCGAAATGCCTAGGACCAAACCAAACTAGGCGCGTCCTCAAAGAAGTACACGAAGGCCACTATGGAGCCCATACCAGCAATCGAGCCTGCGTTAGATGCCTCATACGAGCAGGCTATTACTGGCCCACCATGAAAAAGGAGGCCGCCGAATTCGTTAGAAAGTGCGAACAATGCCAAAAGTATGCTCCAAGGATTCACTAAGAAGGCGAGCATATCCACTTAGTCACCTCGCCTTGGCCGTTCATCAAATGGGGAATGGACATCATCGGACCCCTTCCAGCGGGACGAGGTAATGTATGATTTCTTTTGGTTTTAACAGACTATTTTTCCAAGTAGGTAGAAGCAGGTGCATTCTCTCAAATACACGAACAGGAAGTTATCACATTCATATGGAGGAACATCATATGCCGCTTCGGCATCCCCAAAGAAATCAGTTGTGACAACGGACCCCAGTTCACTAGAAAGAAAACTGCTGAATTCTTCGAGAAATGGAACATCAAGAGAATACTCTCTAGGCCATATCATCCTGCAGGCAACGGTCATACGGAATCCTCCAACAAAACAATACTGAACATCATGAAGAAGAAGCTTGAAGACGCCAAGGGACTGTGGTCGGAACTGTTACCGGAAGTGCTATGGGCAAAACGCACCACGATAAAAAGAAGCACAGAAGAAACGACATATTCACTAGTCTATAGGATTGATACAGTGATATCGGTCGAAGTCGGTGAACCAAGTTTGAGATACTCTAACGAGAGCGGACCAAGTAACGATGAGAGAAGAAAGCAACCAATGAACAGAGAGACATGGCGTACATAATAATGATATCTCAAAAATAGCAAGCAGAACGATACTACAACAAAAAAGCCAAAGTCAGGCCACTCAAGGTCGGGGACTATGCACTCAAAGCCAAAACACAAGCAAGCAAAGACCCACGGGAAGGCAAACTGGGAACCAATTGGGACGGGCCATACAAAATCACGGCGGCGGAAAACAAAGGTCCATTCCAACTAGACACAATGGAGGGAAAAATACTTCCAAACAATTGGAACGTCGCCCCCCTCAAATACAATTCTGAAGACGGACGTCCCCCAAGTCGTACTCTTTTTCCCTCACCCGAGTTTTGTCCCAATTGGGTTTTCTCGGGGAGGTTCTTAATGAGGCAACGAAGAGGGCGTCTCAAAGTTTAAGTGTTAAGTTCATCGCTCCGTCTATCGACTACTTCTCCAGGCCGAACGATGAACGTACTAGATAGACTGGGACTTCTCGAATTTATGTACGAACTGCACAGAAACATGTAATATTCTCCAATGAATGAATAAACAAAGAAGTACATGATATTCTTACACAACTCCACCAAGTTTACACATCACGCCAACGCAGAGAAAATACATTCGACCTCGTTCGAATCATTTTCCAAGTCTACATTTGACCCCGTTCGAATTAACACAGGAAATGTACATTCGACTTTGCTCGAATTATTTTCCAAGTCTACATTCAACCTCGTTCGAATTAACACAGGAAGTGTATATTCGACCTCGCTCGAATTACTTTCCAACTCTACATTCGACCTCGTTCAAATTGACTTACGTTCGACCTCGTTCGAATCAACTTACATTCAACCTCGTTTGAATCAACTTACATTCGACCTCGTTCATATCAACTTACATTCGACCTTATTCGAATCAACTTACATTCGACCTCGCTCGAATCAACTTACATTCGACTGCGTTCGAATCAACTTACGTTCAACCTTGCTCGAATCAACTTACATTCGACCGCGTTCGAATCGACTTATGTTCGACCTTGTTTGAATCAACTTACATTCGACCTTATTCGAACCGACTTACATTTGATCTCAACCTCGCTCGAATCAACATACATTCGACCGACTGAAAGCCTGGGACTTTTTTATAAAAGGAGACATTCACGGAAAAGCAAAAAAGAGCGGAAAAACACAACAAAAGATAACTGTTCCGTTTCAATCATTCCATTCCAATACATATTACGAAGGGCTTAAAAGACACCCTACAAAAATGAAATAGCTAAACACAAAAACAAATAAAAACCAAGTACAAATATTTCACACCGCACCGTCCCCCCATCATCATCGCCGGCATACTCATCGTTGTACCAAGGGTCGGAGGAAAGCCCGTCTAAGGCATCTTCATCATCATTCACGCCGGGGCGACTGGTGTCATAACCATAGACCTCACGATCCGCACGTGCCTTGACACTAACATCCTCGAACTCCGCCTCATAAACCTTTTCGGCCGCCATCAGAGCCTTGTATATGTCAAGTTGGGCCTCAGCATGAACCCACCTCTCATACAACTCCCGTGACACACTGGATCGACAGAAGTATGAGAAGTAGATGGCTGGGCCTGCTATTGTGCCTTCTCGGCTTTTAGGGCAGCAACCTTCCCGTTCAAGTCAGACATCTCAGCCTCCAAACCCCCTATCCGTTCTTCCAACCTCCCTTCCTTGAGCGCCGAAGTTTTTGCCTCATTAGCTCGCTCAGACCTGCAAACACGGAGGGTACCCCCTAGTGCAGCCGCCTTCGCCACAGTAGCCATCCTGGCTCTCTCAACTCGATCCAACTCTTCAATCCTGGCACTCAACTCACCCCTCAGGCTGATGGCCCTAACTTCGCTCTGCTCGAGCTCGGCCCTTAAGGACGCCACCTGAGCCTGAAGGTCAGCATTCTCGGCCATCACTCCCTTTCTCACCTTGAGCTCATCTTCCTTAGCTCTCAGCGCCCCCTCAAGTATGCTGCACCTGTCGATGGCCCTCATAAGCTCCCCATCCTTCCCCTTCAGCTCCTCATCTTTCTGCTTAAGCTCATCGCGAAGCATTTGAAATTGGACATCCTTGCCAAGTACGTTGACCAGCGTTCGGTGATTTAGAACGGTGCTCTCTGTACTTGGATTCCATCTTCTTGAAGAGGGTCGTCCTTTGCTCTTCCCGTTGATCACGCTCAATCTCCAAGATGAGGGTCTCACATACAAAAGAAGACGGGTCAGCGGGGGTAAACAACACATACAAAGTGAACTAACTTAACACGAGAAAAAGTAAACTTACTCGTAGGGCCATGCCAGATATGCCCAATGACAGATCCGCATCCTTCAGTGTCTGAAGCGTCCTATTCTCAGAGTCCGCCTACAAAGGAGCGAAGGCCGGCACCGCCCGTTCCGAGTTAACCAAAAGGTTATAATCTACAGGGATGACTATGTTCCGATTAGGCCCCTCCGTCATTAATTCCACTCGGATAAAACTCTCCTAAAATGCCCGCACCTCCTCGAGGTCGATATCGGATCCTGGACCATCATCTTCCATGAGGACGGTTTTATCTCTCTCGTCCGCTGAATATGAGTCGACTTCGGCTGTTCGTGCACGTTCCCCCTATCGCGGGCCCCTTCAGCCTCTGATGTCCTCTCCTTCGTGATGATATCCGATGTGAAAGAAGCCTTAATACCCAGTAAGGGCGACGACTCCGCATCCAATACAACGGGCCTCTCAGGCTCGACATCGACAACACCAATCCTTCCAGTCTCCACCCTCCGCCTTTTCCTCGGTACCGCCTCCTCCTCGCCATGAGATTACTCATCAATCAGGTGAAAAACGGGGTGGGCAGGGCTCTCAGGAGATGTGATGGCCTCCTGTGGGCCGGAATCTCCCAATGGCGGAGCTAGAGTTTGATCTTTTCGTACGAACTCGGCCAATACGAATTGCATTCCAGCCGTAGCGACCACCTGGGGGAATGCGGGAACTGGAGCCTTCGCCTTCTTAGAAGCTCGCCGACCTGGCACAAAAAGGAAATTATGTCAAAAGACGATAACAGATGGTGATAAGCTATAAAGAAGACGAAAGGGTTGCGAAAATGAAAATCAGACTTACTAGTCAAAGGCTTGGGCCCAAACGACTTATTGAAGGACGCCCAACCACGAATTCCCACAGTGTGAGGTAGGACGGGAGTTATCCAGTATTCAATGTCAAAAACCAGGGAAGGTGGACGCCTTTCAGCTGAAAGTAGAAGGACACGAACGAGTAAAAAAAAAAGGGTAAACAAACATACTACATATGGTAAAAGATTCTTACGGTTGAAGTTCCACTGCTCGGGGAATTGGGCTGGGTCCGCTACTAAGTGCTCGATTCTGACAAAGAAATAGCTGCACCAGAATCGACGGTTTGCTTTGTCATCCATTGAGGCCACCAACCCTTTAGTCCCGTGATGGCGGAGATGAATCAGCATCCCCCTGTAAATACTAGGCGAGAAGAGGTGCAGCAGATGACAGATGGAGACCTCGCAGCCGGCCAACTCTGCGAACTTCGCCAACATCAGAAAAATTTTGTATAAGTAAGGGGAAAGCTGCGCCGGGAAGACGCCGTAGAAGCGGCAGAACTCCTCAACTAATGAAGGAAGAGGAAGAGAGTAACCCACCAAAATGGGTAGGCGTAGAAAGCGCAATACCCAGGCCGATGGACTTATATCACATCGTTCCCTGCTGGAACGATATCAATATGGGCAGGGATATGGAATTTAGATCAGAGGGCGGATATTTTCTTCGACCCAATATCAGATAGTACCATCTCCAGAGCAGGGGTGGGCTCTTTCGGGAAATCATTTCTGATCCACGGATTTCGAGGAACAACCTCCTCCACGGTGGGAAAACTTTCGTCTTCCGCAATCGTGGGTTCGCCGCCGCTGGAAGGCATGGCCACCGACAATAGGGTGGCATCAGAGACTATGTCAGAAGTATGAGTCAGGTTTGTCATTTTTGCAGTAGCGCGTATATGGTGGAGCCGGAAAGAAAGAGTTTCGACGGGAGAAGAAATCAGAAGCTAGAGCTAAGAAGCAAGAGGAAATTGGAAACAAGGATCGAAGAACAAGCAGAAGAACAAGAAGGGTGCAAATGGAGCATGAAGTGCGAAATTTTCATTTGGGATTCCCCTTCCTCTATTTATAGGCTATTGTGACGCCCAAATCGATGCAAGGAATCGTCGGTGACACTAAAATCGAAGCAACAGAGACTCTGGAAACAACGTAGTACATCGGGAAGATGCGTAATGATGACGTGCGTGGATATGACATCATCCTATGTCAGTCATTCCAACCATGGCACGTGAGGCGACACATCATAAGTTCGACATCGACCAATTTAGCTCAATCACCACGCCGGAATATATTTTGATCGGCTACAGATAAAAATTTCTTATCGAGGACATCCAAGAGGACGACCTCAATAAGCGAAGGAACTAACTGTATGGGTCAACATTAGGCCGAGTTTAGTGAATACAAGCGAACAAGCTGTGCCCGAGGTCGAGCACGGTCCAGTGGCGAGGAGCTGCCAGGAGAGAGACCAATGCCGAGGTCGAGTAAAGAACAAAAGGCTTTAGCAACGGTTAGAATAGTCTTAGAATTGTGGAAAGGAATATTCCACTGAATATTCCTCCAACTGTAGGGTTTCTTAGGAATATCCCTGATAAATAGGAAGAGATAGGGAATAAATGAAAGCTTCTCTTTTCTGATAAAAACATCTTATAAAGGGTTGACTATCAAGAATATACAAAAAAGCTTGCATTGTCTCCTCTGTGTGATTCCATTGTTCAATATACCTCTTTTGTCACAAGATTCAAGAATACTTTGTCCACCCTCATAGCCTAAGTGTCACACGTTGTTGTCAGAAGAAGGAATCATCCAACTCATTCAACATTTAGGTGACAAATTGCTTCTTATTACATTTAATGTCATTTGTCACGTTTATTGCATGTTTTTATCTTCATATTCATTGACAACCATTGAGCATTTACTTTGTATTTATTAGTTCGGAC
The DNA here is from genome assembly GCA_005239525.1 of Nicotiana knightiana. Taxonomy (NCBI): domain Eukaryota; kingdom Viridiplantae; phylum Streptophyta; class Magnoliopsida; order Solanales; family Solanaceae; genus Nicotiana; species Nicotiana knightiana. Next base: position 1,750 of record ML412518.1, on the reverse strand, counting down.
ACGACCCTATACCATCAAAACATTCAAGCATCTGATTTGAAATTTATTATATTTAAATAGGTTTCCCCCATTATCTCCTTATTAAATTGATTTAACAAAAAGGCTTTAAACTTCTTGGTCAAACATCCTGCATATACTTTTCAACAAATTCTTTTCCCGAAAGAATTAAACTCACACTACTAAAAATCCGGCAAAAAGCGACTAAAAATTTGCGACCAAAACTGGTATATCAAAAAAAGCGACCAAAGTTGGTCGCTAAATTGGATAAAGTTATTAAAAAATAATTGTAAATAAATTAGCGACCAAGGTTGGCCGCTTTTTAGTCGATAATGTGGTCAAAATATTGACCGGACTGGTCAGACTTGCTTGGTCAAAGAAATATTAAAATTAACGACCAACTTTGGTCGCTAAAGTGGGACCCAGTTGTAAAATATTTAATAATTATATTATTATTTTAAAAAAATATAAAATTTAAATAAATAAAATTTAAAGTTAGCGACCGAAGTTGGTCGCTTATGAAAGGGGTAGCAAATAGAGACCAACTTTGGTCGCTAATCTGAGACCCAGATATAAAATTTTAATAATTATATTATTATTTAAAAAAAATTATAAAATATAAATAAATATAATTTAAAATTAGCGACCAAAGTTGGTCGCTTAAGAAAGGGGAAGCAGATAGAGACCAATTTTGGTCGTTAATCTGGGACCCAGTTCTAACGTTTAATAATTATGTTATTATTTTAAAAAATTTATAAAATATAAAATAAATCTGATTTATAGTTAGCGGCCAACTTTGGTCACTAATTTTGATTTCTGGATAATTAGCGACCAAAGTTGGTCTTTTTTCAGGTCAACATTGGTCAAAATTAAAAATCACTTTTACATTTACTATCTAAATAATATAAATGTAATCCGTTAACACTTTTGTAATACAAGAGATGAATACACTAAAATATACTCTAACATGCTATATATGTAGTTAAAATTGTACAA
>ML412515.1:1816-132301 GCA_005239525.1 Nicotiana knightiana | reverse complement strand
CTACGAGCAATATTAACCTCGTCAATCAATAAACCTGATTAGAAGATTTAGGTCGAAAACTCAACGTGATTGTTTAACAACCCATAACTCTAGAATATCAATTTACCTTGAATTCATCTTTAAGTTAGTTGTCTATTTAATCTTTTGATTTACTATTTTAGATTAATTCTAGTTAAATATTTGTTTGAGTTTAGTTTAGTGGATAGTTAATCACAAGTCCCTGTGGGTACGATATCTGGACTTCAATTCCTATATTACTTGTCGACCACGTACACTTGCGTGTGCATTGGGAAATCAACCAACAGTAGGTACTAGGCAGAAACCCTAGGTTTAAAGGACAAATTCTAAGCGACAAATAAAACATTTAGGACTGCAAGTATAGGGGACACACAGGATCATATATAAGGCTCATGAATCNTTATCCTGTTTAGACTTAATCCTGGTAAAGGAGTGAGTATTTAAACTAATGTGAATGCAGTGTCCTACAAAATAGGATATCTAAATGCATACAGGGTGTAGAATGATGAAAACATATGCATGCTTTTCTAAATGCAAAAATGTTTTCAGAAATCAGAATCTATTATTATTTTAGGGCGGAATTTAATTATTAACAAATCTTTTTGACTCGAACCAGGAAATACAGAAGCGTAGTTAAGTTGTTGAACCTAGCACGTGATTCTAATGCAAATAGCAGTATCCTTAACATATGAGTTTGACATAGGTAATATGAGCATGTTGAGAATGAATTCCTAGGGTAACATGATCTCTAATGCAGATATTGACGATTAATGTTTTTAACCTTAAACAGGATTTCTAGACATGATGATCGTGAAGATGTAGAGACAGTAACATTATAACAACCATTTTATAGTTATTTAACTACGAACAGGATTTCTGAGTGAGGCTTGAGTATGGAAAAGATGTTGAGATAAACGGGCCTAAAACATGTTCTCTAATGCATGCGTGGCAAGTATTCCTAAGCATGGTAGTTATTGCACACATATACAAAATAAATCCTAGAGCATGGTTTCTACCCATAATTATACTAAGCATGCACAACCTCGCCCGTTTCACTATCTAGCCAATAATCATTTTTACAATTAATTATTACAGACCAGCCTTGCACGAATTACACAAAAATAAAAATAAGAAGTTACTATAGAGAACCTAACAGTAGGCCCAAGTATGCAGATCCAAACATGCCATATGCCATGGCCCTTTGTAACTCAGGTGTGTCAGAGTTCCTAAGGATCTCAGAGGGCCCCAAGCAGTGCTCAGACCCAAGTACCCTAGCCAGGAATGAGTAAGTGCAGTGTGGAATGCCAGCCTTGTGTGTCAGAGTTCCTAAGGATCTCAGAGGGCCCCAAGCAGTGCTCAGACCCAAGTACCCTAGCCAGGAATGAGTAAGTGCAGTGTGGAATGCCAGCCTTGTGTGTCAGAGTTCCATGGGTACCCAAATGGTCCCCAAGGCAGTGCTCACATGAAGGGGGATGAACTTAGAACTAAGAGTAGTGAGATGTGCCTATAGTTTAGAAAAGAGTTGAGTTTAAAAAGTAGCTTTTGAAATAACTGTTTTGAAAATAGCTTCAGAGAACCACATGAGAGTTTGTTTTATGAAAACTGGTTTGTAGAAGAAAGAAAACACGACAATCAGCAACCCAGAACATACATGGTTTAGGAAGCAAACACAAACAGGGATAGGGGACTGGGGGACAAATAAGTCACATAGTTGAAGCAGACTTGCACACAAATAGTCCTTAGGCTAGTGCTATATGGTTTAAACAATCACAGCCTAGTTATCACAGAATGTTCATGCTAGGAATCTAGCAGCATTAGATTGAGGGGGTGTCAAACAGAGTCACATATTAGGTCCAAGATTAGGATTTACATAATAACTAAGTATTAGGGGGTACATGCTCATAGTGTTGGGAGTCAGGCAGATTCATGATGGAAACAGATAAGGGAAAGCAATAGACATGTTAGATTGAAGGGAAAGGGGAATCACATAGACAAGTAGATGTGAGAAACATGTTGAGTTGGATGCTATAAACTTAAACTAGAAACATACTAGTTAGGAGTAAGAATAGAACAGCAAGGTGCAGAGAAGTAGAGCAATAGGACAGTGGTATGTAGAGCAATGGAGCAACAATAAGTTATTCAGTCTTGGCTTTCAGCCAACTGAGTAGCTAGAAGAACAAGAGAGAATATGTAGCAAAGCAAGTGAGAGTTCAGAGCAATATGAGTATTGTTTGTGTGTGTGTCCGTCTATCTAGTGGTTGTCTTATGCTAAAGAGAGTAGGGTGTTTATAATTCTGAAAATGAGTAAAGAGAATAAGGTAAGGAATAATTAGTCCAACATAATTATGGAAATAATAACCAATCAGTATCAATTAAATGTCTGGACTCCCTTTAATTAGGGAGTCAAGTTCAAACGGGCCAATCAGAGTTAAATCAGGGAAAGGAATCAACTAGAATGATTTTACTATAATAAGGGTAGTAAAAGCATGGAGTATGTAATAAGGACCTGTCACGACCCCAGTTCGCCCTCCGTGAACATGTCGTGATGGCACCTAGTCCCGATAACTAGGAAAGCCTAACAATACGGAAAAAAAATAACATAACATGCGGAATAATTAAGTAAAAACTGAAAAAATCTAAAAGAAAGACTGTATATAAATGCCGCTCGGAATATACAACTCAAAAATAATGCGAAAGTATACAATATCACCCCAAAACCCGTAAAGTCACGGGAAACACAGGCTAACAGAAATGTAATGCACGGCTCTAACTCCATAATTTCTAAACAACTGTAAGGAAGGAAAAACTTTCCACTAAAGCTGGAATAAGTTAGAGACTCCTGGTCTGCGGACGTGGCAGATGTACCTCGAAGTCTCTGCTAGGTCTCTCAACCTCGGGGATAGTGCGCATGGGTGGAGGTACCTGGATCTGCACATGAAAAACATGCGCAAAAGGGGCATGAGTACACCACAGCGGTACTCAGTAAATGCCAAGCCTAACCTCGGTCGGGTAGTGACAAGGAAGGTCAGGGCCCTAGTGAGGTTAAACAATACAATAGGAATTTACAGTATCAAAACAGGCAGTAATAATGAGTACAATAGTGAAATAAGACAGGTTAATCAAGCCAATAACCCGAAAACACAAAGAGCGGAGTAAACACGGAATATGTACAGCTCAATAACAATGGTAACAATGAGGATCTCCCAGGATACCGTCCTGTAGTCCTTTTCTCAACTGTCCAGTGGATCTCTCGGGATACCGTCCTGTAGTCCATCATATGTGTATATCCGAATGATCTCCTGGGATACCGTCCCGTAGTCCATCATATGTGTATATCCGAAGGATCTCCCGGGATACCGTCCCGTAGTCCATCATATCTGTATATCCGAAGGATCTCCCCAGATACTGTCCCGTAGTCCATCATATGTGCAGGGGGGTCTATCGAGAATCGAACCCGCATCCCAAAGTAAATATGCAGGGGGGTCTATCGGGAATCTAACTCGCAGTCCCAAAGTAAATGTGCAGGGGGATCTATCGGGAATCTAACCCGCAGTCCCAAACTAATGTGCAGGGGGATCTATCGGGAATCTAACCCGCAGTCCCAAACTAATGTGCAGCGGGATCTATCGGGAATCTAACCTGCAGTCCCAAACTAAATGTGCAAGGGGATCTATTGGGAATCTAACCCGCAGTCCCAAAGTAAACAAACAAGGGGAGGGAGCTACCGGAATCCCACATCTGTAGTCCCAATGTAAATACGCAGCCACAACAAGAAGATATTCAGAAATAGAGTGCGAAAATACAAGGCAACAAGTAGTTCTAGTCTAACATGCTTCACGTAGTACAATTAAAGCAACTTGAGCAAATAGGCAATTTAGGGAAACTAGGCATGTTTTTCTAAGCTAACATAGACTATAATTGCTGGTAGAATAAAACAGGTAAGAAAGAAACTCAGTCTAAATACTTAAAGTAAAATCGGATTTTCAACAATTAACAAAAGTACGCGCTCGTCACCTCACGTACGAGGCATTCAATTACCAAATATCACATCCTAAGGGGAAAGGTCCCCCACACAAGGTTAGACACGCCACTTACCTCGAACCGGCTCAAAATCAACTCGAAACCACACTTTTGCCACGAGTATTCGACTCCAAGTGGCCCAAATCTATTCAAAACAATTACATATCATAAATAACATCTCAAGCAACTAATTCTACTATTTAATTGAAAGCTAAGGCGCGAAATTAGGTAAAATGACCAGAACGCCCCTCGGGTCCACGTCTCAGAATCGGGTAAAAGTTATATTTTCCGGACACCCATTCACTAGCGAACTTACTCGACCAGAAACATTTAAATCTGATGCCAAAAACCCCTTAAATTCTCAAAATTTCGTTTTGGGGAAGTTTATCAAGTTCCCATGGTTTTCCCCCATTTTTGATAATTAAACTAAAGAAAACAACGGGGATTAATGGTCTAACAATGAATTAGGATTAGAAAACCTTACCTATGATCCTTCTCTTCCAAACCCACTGAAAATCACCAATTCCCGAGCTCTCAAACGATTTTTAGACTTATGAAATAAACCCTCGGATTTTTGGAATAAACACACAGGGGTCTCGCACCTGCGGTCCCGATCACCGCATCTGCGGTACCGCACCTGCAGAAAAAGCATCGCAGGTGCGGAATTCACTTAAGTCCACTGAGACCGCACCTGCAGTCGTTTGGTCGCGCCTTCGATTCCACACCTGCAGAACTCAGATCGCACCTGCGACCACTGGCCAAATCCCTCGCCATCGCACCTGCGATCAGCCCCATCGCGCCTGCATGTCCGCACCTGCGGAAAAATCCTCGCAAGTGCGAAAACACCAGAAGAGGTCTAGTTCAGCCATTTGATAAGTCCCAAATTCACCCGTTAAGCATCTGAAACAACCCCGAGGCCCCCGGGACCTCAACCTAAACCACTAACCGGCCCTAATACCTTATTCGAACTAGGTCGAGCCTTAAAAACACGTCTCATAACATCAAAATCATCGATTATGCATAGGTTCAAGCCTAGGAACTTAGGAAAATTCTAGAATTCACATCTGACACCGAAACACGTCTAAACTCTTCCGAATGACCTCAAATTTTGCACACACATCCCAAATGACATGAAGGAACTAATGCAACTTCCGAAATTCCATTTCAAACCTCGGATCAAAAACTTACTAACAAACTGGAAACTTCAAAAAAATTCAAGCTTCGGCATTTCAAGACTAAATAAGCTACGGACTTCCAAAATGCATTCTGAACACGCTCCCAACCCCGAAATCACCAAATGGAGCTAACGGAACCATCAGATTTCCATTCCGAGACCGTATACACACTGTTCTGACTACGGGAAACTTTCCAACACCTAAGCTCTCATTTAGGGACTAAGTGTCCCAAAACTCTCCGAAACTCAAAACCGAATGTCCCGGCAATTCAATTTAGCAGAAATAGACTTGGGGGAAACAGTTAATAGGGGATCAGGGCATAAATTATTATAACGACCAGCCGGATCGTTACATCCTCCCCCTCTTAAGAAAATCGTTCATCCTCTAACAAGCATAGAAACATACCTGAAGCTGGGAAAAGATGAGGGTACTGACTCCGCATATCCTGCTCAGTCTCCCAAGTCGCCTCCTCGACTGGCTGACCCCTCCACTGAACCTTTACTGATGCAATATCCTTTGACCTGATCTTTCTGACCTGCCTGTCCAATATAGTTACAGGATCCTCAACATATGATAGATCCTTGTCCAAATGGATTGAGCTGAAATCCAAGACATGAGATGGGTCACTGTGATATCTCCGGAGCATCGAAACATGAAATACCGGATAAACTCCTGCCAAGCTAGGAGGTAAGGAAAGCTCATAAGAAACCTCCCCAACACGCCTCAATATCTCAAAAGGACCAATAAATCTCGGACTCAACTTCCCTTTCTTCCCAAATCTCATAACACCCTTCATAGGAGAAACTCGAAGCAGAACCCGCTCTCCGACCATATATGAAGCATCACAAACCTTCCGATCCGCGTAACACTTCTGTCTGGACTGGGTTGTACGGAGTCGATCCTGAATCACCTTGACCTTCTCCAATGCATCCTGAACGAACTCTGTGCCCAATAGCCTTGCCTCACCCGGCTCAAACCAACCCACCGGAGATCTGCACCTCCTACCATATAAAGCCTCATACGACGCCATCTGAATGCTGGACTGATAACTGTTGTTGTAAGCAAACTCCGCCAATGGCAAGAACTGATCCCAAGACCCTCCAAACTCAATCACACACGCACGGAGCATATCCTCAAGAATCTGAATAGTTTGCTCGGACTGTCCGTCCATCTGGGGGTGAAATGATGTGCTCAACTCCACCCTGGTACCTAACTCTTGCTGAACGGCGCTCCAGAACTGTGAAGTCAACTGAGTACCTCTGTCTGAAATAATAGAAACTGGAATACCATGCAGACGAACGATCTCCCGGATATAAATCTCCGCCAACCTCTCCGATGAATAAGTAGTCAGTACCGAAATGAAATGGGCTGATCTGGTCCGCCGATCCACAATCACCCAAATAGCATCATGCTTCCTCAAAGTCCGAGGAAGTCCAACCACAAAGTCCATGGTGATCCGCTCCCACTTCCACTCTGGAAGCTCAATCTGCTGAAGTAACCCTCCCGGTCTCTGATGCTCACGTTTGACCTTCTGACAGTTGAGACACTTGGCTACAAACTCTGCTATATTCTTCTTCATTCTTCGCCACCAATAGTTCTGTCTCATATCCTGGTACATCTTCGTGGTACTCGGATTGATGGAATACCGCAAACAATAGGCCTCCTCAATAATAAACTCCCAAAGCCCATCTACGTTGGTGCAAATTTAGATCCTTCTGCCTGAATATGTGCTGCAAACTCCGGTGGTACATATAAATCTCACAAGGCACACCGTACAAATAATGACGCCAGATCTTCAAGGCATGAACAATGGCAGCTAACTCAAGGTCATGGACAGGACAGGGTCATTATTCTCATGTATCTTCAACTATCTGGATGCGTAGGTAATCACCCTACCGTCCTGCATCAACACCGCTCCAAGGCCAACTCGTGAGGCATCACAATAAACTGTATAAGACCCCGAACCAGTAGGTAATACCAAGATTGGGGTTGTAGTCAAAGCTGTCTTGAGCTTTTGAAAGCTCGGCTCACACTCCTCTGTCCACTGAAATGGAGCACTCTTCTGGGTCAATCTAGTCATAGGGGCTGCAATCGATGAAAATCCCTCCACAAAACAACGGTAGTAGCCCGCCAAGCCAAGGAAATTGCGAATCTCTGTAACTGAGGACGACCTGGGCCAACTCTGCATGACCTCTACCTTCTTCGGATCCACCCGAATGCCTTCACTCGATACTACGTGGCCTAAGAATGCCACAAAACTCAACCAAAACTCACATTTTGAGAACTTTGCATACAACCTCTTCTCTCTCAAGGTCTGAAGCACTATCCTCAGGTGCTGCTCATGATCTTCCCGACTCCGGGAGTAAACAAGAATATCATCTATGAAAACAATGACGAACGAGTCAAGATATGGCATGAACACACTGTGCATCAAATGAATAAATACTGCTAGGGCATTAGTCAGCCAAATGACATAACAAGAAACTCTTAATGGCCATACCGAGTCCTAAAGGTAGTCTTCGGGATATCCGGCTCCCGAATCTTCAACTGATGGTAACTTGAGTGCAAATCAATCTTAGAAAATACATGTGCGCCCCGAAGCTGGTCAAATAGATCATCAATACGAGGTAAGGGATAACGATTCTTCACTGTAACCCTGTTCAACTGGCGATAATCGATAGACATGCGCATAGTACCATCATTTTTCTTCACAAACAAGATAGGAGCACCCCAAGGTGAAACACTTGGTCGAATAAAATCCTTATCAAGAAATTCTTGTAACTGATCCTTCAACTCAGGAGGAGCCATACGGTACGGAGGAATGGAAATGGGCTGAGTGCCCAGCAACAAATCAATTCCAAAATGAATGTCTCTATCGGGCGGCATGCCCGAAAGATTAGCGGAAAACACATCGGGATAATCCCGTACCACTGGAACTGAATCAACAGAAGGGGTATCAACACTGACATCTCTCACATAAGCTAAATACGCGGCACACCCCTTCTCAACCATATGCTGAGATTTAAGGAAAGAGATAACTCTACTGGAAGTGTGATCTAAGGTACCAGTCCACTCAACACGCGGAATACCTGGCATGGCCAGCGTCACGGTCTTGTCGTGACAATCAAGAATAGCATAATGGGAAGACAACCAGTCCACGCCCAAGATAACATCAAAATCCACCATATCGAGTAACAATAAATCTGCACTGGTCTCAAAACCATGAATAGTAACCAAACAGGACCGATAAACGCGGTCCACAATAAAGGAATCTCCCATAGGAGTAGAAACATAAACAGGAGAACTCAAAGAATCTCAGGCTATGCCCAAATACAGATCAAAATAAGAAGACACAGAAGAATACGTGGAGCCTGGATCGAATAGAACCGATGCATCTCTGTGATAAACCAGTATAATACCTGTAATAACAGAATTAGAGACAACAGCCTCGGTACGAGCAGGAATGGCATAATATCTATCCTGGCCTCCCCCATGAGGGTGACCTCTACCTCCCCAACCTCCGCCCCTAGCTGGCTGGGCAGATGGGATGGCAGCTGGAGCTGATCATGGCCTGAGAACTCTGCTGAGCACGCTGTGGCTGAAAAGTCTGTGAAGATGAACCCCTACCAAGTTTGGGGCAGTCCCTAACCATATGGCGTGTATCGCCACACTCGAAACAAGCTCTGGGAGGACGTGAATGGCTTGGGCCAAGTCTGCCAGATTGACCTCTAAAAGCACCTCGCGCAGGAGGCGCGCTAAAAACTGGAGGTGCGTAGTAAGGCTCATGAGGCCTGGGTGGAGCTGGGGTACCGCTGGCTGCTGGAAGAGCTTAATGAACGGGGCGGCCCATATAACCCCTGCCATGTCGACCTGCTGCTGAGCTACAGGAACCAGAGTAGTGGCTCGACTCTCGAGACCTCTTGGCCTCTCTCTCCTCTCACTCCCTAGCGAGCATACCCTCGATCCTCCTAGCAATGCTCACTACCTGCTGATAAGGAATGTCCATCTCCAACTCTCCGGCGATGCTAGATCTGATGGGTGGGATAAGACCCTCAATGAATCGGCGAACCCTTTCGCAGACAGTAGCAACCAAAGTCGGTGCATGCCTAGCCAATCTGGTGTAACGGATAGCATACTCTGAAACTGTTATAGCACCCTGACGCAAATACTCAAACTCTGCACGCCATACGTCCCTGAGTCTCTCAGGAACAAACTCTCTCAGGAACATATCTGAGAACTGGGTCCAGGTCAGTGAAGCACCCTCGTCTAGACTATCTAACTCATAAGTGCGCCACCAATCATAGGCGGCCCCGCGAAGCTGGAAGGTAGTAAAGGAAACCTCACTAGATCCGGCTACACCCATAGTGCGAAGAATATCGTGACACTCCTCTAGAAACTCCAAGGCATCGTCTGATGCTAGCCCACTGAATACCGGAGGATCATACTTCTTGAACCTCTCAAGTCTCCGCTGCTCATCCTCTGAAGCAGCTGACCCATCCTCGGGCTGAACTGGCACTACAGACGGCACATGAATGATCTCTGGGACCTGCTCCACATGCACTTGCTGCTCAGGAGTATGGGCGGCGGGAGTCTGTGCTCCTCCCCCGGCCTGGGATGTGGCTGCAGCAAGGGGAAGTAACCCTGCCTGAGCCAGAGTGGTGTACATAGACATGAACTGAGCTAACGTCTCCTGAAGGGCTGGAGTACTAGTGGTAGTAGGCGTGTCAGGTGCCTGGACTTCGGCTGGATCTGCTGGTGGTACCTCGGTAGCAGCTCGCGCAGGTGCTCTTGCTGCACCACGTGCGCGTCCTTGGCCTATACCTCGGCCCCGGTCTATGACGGTTGCAGTAAGGGGCACAGGTGCCTGATCGTCCCGAGTAGCACGTGTCCCCACCATATGTGAGAGAATAGAAGACAGAGGTTTAGAATTGATGTCAAAAAAAATATCGCACGACAAGGAAATCAAATGAAGTAAGGATATTCCCTAAACAGTTACATAGCCCCTCCTAGATAAGTACAGACGTCTCCGTACCGATCAACGAGACTCTAATAAACCGGCCTGTGTTCCGTGACTCCTATGAACCTAGAGCTCTGATACCAACTTGTCACGGCCCCAGTTCGCCCTCCTTGAACATGTCGTGATGGCACCTAGTCCCTATAACTAGGTAAGCCTAACAATGCGGAAAAAAAACAACATAACTTGCGGAATAATTAAGTAAAATTAAACAAATATAAAAGAAAGACTGTATATAAATGCCGCTCGGCATATACAACTCAAAAATAATGCGGAAGTCTACAATATCACCCCAAAACCCAGAAACTCACGGGAAACACAGGCTAACAGAAATGTAATGCACGGCTCTAACTCCAGAATTTCTAAACAACTGTAAGGAAGGAAAAACTTTCCACTAAAGCTGGAATAAGATAGAGACTCCTGGTCTGCGGACGCGGAAGATGTACCTCGAAGTCTCTTCTAGGTATCTCAACCTCGAGGATAGCGCGCCTGGGTGGAGGTATCTGGATTTGCACATGAAAAACATGCGCAGAAGGGGCATGAGTACACCACAGCGGTACTCAGTAAGTGCCAAGCCTAACCTCGGTCGGGTAGTGACGAGGAAATTCAGGGCCCTACTGAGGTTAAACAGTATAATAGGGATTTACAGTATGAAAACAGGCAGTAATAATGAGTACAGTAGTGAAATAAGACAGGTTAAACAAGGCAATAACCCGAGAACACAAAAAGCGGAGTAAACACAGAATATGTACAGCTCAATAACAATGGTAACAATGAGGATCTCCCAGGATACTGTCCTAGAGTCCTTTTCTCAACTATCTAGTGGATCTCCCGGGATACCGTCTCGTAGTCCATCATATGTGTATATCCATAGGATCTCCCGGGATACCGTCCCGTAGTCCATCATATGTGTATATCTGAAGGATCTCCCGGGATACCGTCCCATAGTCCATCATATATGTATATCCGAAGGATCTCCCGGGATACCGTCCTGTAGTCCATCATATGTGCAGGGGGGTCTATCAGGAATCAAACCCGCAGTCCCAAAGTAAATATTCAGGGGGGTCTATCGGGAATCTAACCCGCAAACCCAAAGTAAATGTGTAGGGGGATCTATTGGGAATCTAACCCCCAGTCCAAAAGTAAACAAACAAGGGGGGGAGCTACCGGAATCCCACATCCGTAGTCTCAATGTAAATACGCAGCCACAACAAGAAGATATTCAGAAATAGAGTGCAAAAATACAAGGCAACAAGTAGTTCTAGCCTAACATGCTTCACGTAGTACAATTAAAGCAACTTAAGCAAATAGGCAATTTAGGGCAACTAGGCATGCTTTTCTAAGCTAACATAGACTATAATTGCAAGTAGAATAAAACAGGAAAGAAAGAAACTCAGTCTAAATACTTAAAGTAAAACCGGATTTTCAACAATTAGCACAAGTACGCGCTCGTCACCTCACGTACGAGGAATTCAATTACAAAATATCACATCCTAAGGGGAAACGTCCCCCACACAAGGTTAGACAAGCCACTTACCTCGAACCGGCTCAAAATCAACTCGAAACCACACTTTTACCACGAGTATCCGACTCTAAGTGGCCCAAATCTATTCAAAACAATTACATATCGTAAATAACATTCAAGCAACTGATTCTACTATTTAATTCAAAGCTAAGGCGCAAAATTAGGTAAAATGACCAGAACGCCCCTCGGGCCCACGTCTCGGAATCGGGTAAAAGTTATATTTTTTATACACCCATTCACTCACGAACTCATTCGACCAGAAACATCGAAATCTGATGCCAAAAACCCCTAAAATTCTCAGAATTTCGTTTTGGGGAAGTTCATCAAGTTCCCATGGTTTTCCCCCTATTTTTGATAATTAAACTAAATAAAACAACGGGGATTAATGGTCTAACAATGAATTAGGATTAGAAAATGTTACATATGATCCTTCTCTTCAAAACCCACTGAAAATCGCCAATTCCTGAGCTCTCAAATGATTTTTAGACTTATGAAATAAACCCTCGGATTTTTGGAATATACACACACAAGGGTCTCGCACCTGCGGTCCTGATCACCGCACCTGCGGTACCGCACCTGTGGAAAAAGCATCGCAGGTGCGGAATTCACATAAGTCCACTGGGGCCACATCTGCGGTCGTTTGGTCGTGCCTGCGGTTCTGCACCTGCAGAACTCAGGTCGCACCTACGACCACTGGCCAAATCCCTCACAATCGCACCTGTGATCAGCCCCACCGTGCCTGCGTGTCTGAACCTGCGGGAAAATCCTCGCAGGTGCGAAAACACCAGAAGAGGTCTGGTTCAACCATTTGATAAGTCCCAAATTCTCCCGCTAAGTTTCCGAAACAACCCCAAGGCCCCCGGTACCTCAACCAAAACCACTAACCGACCCTAATACCTTATTCGAACAAGGTCAATCCTTAAAAACACGTCTCATAACATCAAAATCATCGATTATGCATAGGTTCAAGCCTAGGAACTTTGGAAAATTCTAGAATTCACATCCGATGCCGAAACACGTCTAAACTCATCCGAATGACCTCAAATTTTGCACACACATCCCAAATGACATGAAGGAACTACTGCAACTTCCGGAATTCCATTTCGACCCTCGAATCAAAAACTCACTAACGAACTGGAAACTTCAAAAAAATTCAAGCTTCGGCATTTCAAGCCTAAATGAGCTACGGACTTCCAAAATGCATTCCGAACACGCTCCCAGCCCTGAAATTACCTAATGGAGCTAACGAAACCATCGAATTTCCATTCCGAGGCCTTCTTCACACTGTTATGACTACGGGCATCTTTCCAACACCTAAGCTCTCATTTAGGGACTAAGTGTCCTAAAACTCTGTGAAACTCAAAAACGAATGTCCCGGCAATTCAATTTAGCAGAAATAGACTTGGGGAAAATAGTTAATAGGGGATCGGGGCGTAAATTCTTATAACGACCAGCCGGGTCATTACAAGACCAGGTTCATAACACATAATTAAGGAAAGTAAAACTGATAGCATATTCACAAAGCAAAGTACGAGTTTAATTCTAAAAATTAGTCGAGGGAATCTCGACTGTAATTGAAATCACAGGGAATCAGGCATAATCAAGGAAAGTATCACACAATCAAGGGAAACAAATTCGAAAAAAATCAGTACAAAACATACAAAATCATAGTTTCGAAGAAAACATCACAACTATGCAAAGAGATACACAAATCCATTAAACGATAATCAGCACCAGAGTTCAGACAAACCCTGAGCGAGAGGAATAGTAGAGATTCAGGAAACCTAACCATGAATTAGAGTAAGAAACATAGAGCACATAGAGAGTCTAGGAGGAGTATACAGATTGGCTAAACATAGCAAACAAGACGGACTGAAACCCTAAAAATTGGGGTTTTCAGTTAGAAGCTTTGAATCAAAATGTATTAGTAGAGAAAAGCATAGAATAACATTAAAGCAAAAGTAAAAGAAATCAATTTTTGAAAGGGGTTTGTGAAACCCTAGTTTTAAAAGTTGAAAGATCGTTTAAAGATGAAAGTTTTAAGAGAAAAACATAGAAAATCTTCGGAATACTATAGATCTAAAGTAGATCTAGAATAAATTGAAAGACATAGGGTTAGGGTTTCGTGGAACCCATAGAAGTAAAAGGAACCTCAAAGACGGCACCGGCCTAAGCAGGGACAGGTCGTAATCCTTACTCCAATGGCCGCGGAGGCTGAAAAGTGGCATGGGACCATAGGAGATGAGTTGGACCGCTCCAGGTTCTCCTGAGAGCCCCAGAGTATCACTGGACCGGTGCAAAGTAGACAAATAGCCATGAGACGATGAGGAGCCATGGTTTCTGGTGAGAGAACCAACCGGAGAAGATGACCGGACTCCATCAGAGAAGAGAAGCCAAAGGAGGCTTGTAGAGATAACTAGAGAGTAACAGAGAGAGATAGAGAGAGAATGAGTGTTGAGAGAATGAGGGGTCGGAGGGGGTAGTGATTGAGAGTTAATTAAGGTAACATTGATCTGGACCGTTGATCTCATTTGATCAACGGTTCAGATCAGGTGTGGGGTTAGGCGGTATGAACGGGTTTTGGGCTAGGTTGGTTAGGTATTAAAGGGTCGGGTGGGTTGGGTTTAAGATTGGTTATAATTTAAAAAGAAATGTGCTAAGCGTTAAATACCCTATTAAATAAGATAATTAATTAATGAAATAGCTAATAATTGTGTAAAAAAAATTGAGACCAAATAAATGAAATTAAGGCGATTGACTAAGATATAAAAATTATAAATGATCATTTATTGACTTTAAAATGGTATAAATACACATTTGTGTTATAATCATAAAAACTGCTGAAATCAACTAAATAATGCCAATATTGGCTAATTTGTGAAATTATAAAATCCTAAAGGAATTAAATAGGATATAAATAACATGTTGATAAAGAAAATGATTTGAAATTATATCATTTATGAATAATTATGAAATATAAAGTGTTAAATGAACAGTAAAATAATCTGATAAAAATACGAAAAGCTGTAAGAAAATAACAGTTACTGTAAGGAGTGACTTTGAAAGTATATATACAAGTTTGAAAATAATTTGAGGAAAAATTGAGTATCAACAAGTGTTTGATAGAATGATCAAGTGAGTTCAAGACATGATCATCATTCCTAATTCTAACTTAAATTATGCCACATTGTGAACTAGATTGAAGGTTCTAGAAGGTCCGATGAATTGTGGTAGAAATTAAGGAGAAATCCCAAATCAAGGTATGTATGGCTAACTTTAATCCTTCTAGAGTTACCTTGTTGCCGTCCGAGTACACGGTATGAAATTTTTGCTTGAGCATATGTGAATGTTTTGTCCTGCGGTGTCGAGTTGTACGAACTCATTCTCTGATTTTCTTAAGTCAATTACCATGTTAATTGAGATTATGAAGGGTGATTCTTTGTGCTTATCCTACCATGTGTAAAGCTCGTAAATGTTGAATACATCGGTATGAGAGAATGTGCTGCAAAACGAAAGAAATGATAATGAAATAAAGTATTGAATGTATCCAAGTGCGAAATGATGTGTAGTAAATCATTTGAACTGAAGGCATGAATTTAGTTGACTCTGTGCTCAATGATGATTCAGTGTAACGACATAAAAAAACTGATGTAAACTTCCTTAACAACTTCCTTCCTCCCTCTGTTTTGCGCCTTTAAAATGTTTTGGATTTTGTTACACGAAGCAATCACTTAATTGTTCGTCTACTAACGGTCAAATGATGACTCGAAGAATAATAACTCCAGATCTTGTGTCGTGGGTGTTTGCATTGTTTGCTTCATTCCTCTTATTTCTGTTGTATAGCTTATGTGACACTAATATTTTGAACTCTTCATTTATGAAATTTGCTTGTTTGTTTAATTGTTAAATCAATATGAAATTTTAAGTGGTTGTTTGCTTTCATTAATTGTCATATTATTTTATTTCATGTTAAATATTAGTTTTCTTTGGATGCATCATTGTTGTAAGTCGTCTGTTTGGTTAAATTAGGTTAACAGATGTTGTTAATTGATTTTGGTTGATTTGTTTCATAAAGATAAAAATAGGAGTGAGTGAGGGATACTACATTTCATTTCAAATGAAAAATAGACCATGTTCATATGTAAAGTAGGGTTTAGATTCCCTTTGACAATATTGGATTTGGGCCGAAATGGCTACTAGGACCAACATCATCAAACAAATAAGTTAACCCTTATTAACGACTTTAAATATAAGTGAGCTTCTCAACGATAACAATAACTAAGTCTTACACTTTGTCCACAAATAACTTTTCATACTTCTCATGGCCTCACAATAATCTCAAAGTAGTTTAGGGAATAACTCATGAACATCATAACTTGCTTTAGGCGCGAGTAATAAATCATCACGGCTATGGGTACGGTTCCCGTGGCATAGTCGTGACATATAATCCCCATTTTGGATGTGCATTTCATGTGACCCAACCCTAACTTCAAACAATTATAAAATCACATGTAGCAATTGCGGGTGCATTTCATGTGACGCGGTTGTGATGTGTCCAAAAACAACAAGTGCACGCCATCATGACTTGTCTCAGAATAAATTCCATAAATATCAAAATGGTTTATATACATACCCCGTAAGCCAAAAATACCTCTTTTAACTAAATATTCCAAAACTTAGAGAATAATTGAGTATCTCCTCAAATAGGCATTTTTAATCATCATGACCATAGTCTTTCAAGAGAATATTAATATTATAGATGGAGTGTCAAAATGTAACTATGCATCTGAGGAAATATCATAAAAAGAGGTGGCATCTAAACATTTAAACACAAGATAAGACAATAACCAAACAATGGATCAAGTATGATCAGAGTCATTCAACATCTTATTGATCCTATCTTTGCAGTCGCTCCATCCCCGCAGGGGCAGAGAACCCGTCGTTGTCTCGGCTGTGCTACCGGAGGCTCTGGGAAGTCGGAATAGGAGAGCACTCATCTTGGGGCGGTCTTACTACTTAGATGCTTTCAGCAGTTATCCGCTCCGCACTTGGTTTAAAGAAACTTACTAGTTGAATGATCTTGAGCAAGATTACTATGTACTTTTAATAAAATACAGAAGTCCTTCATATAGTCCCAAGATAATAAGATGAAAGGCATTGTATCTAGAAGAAAAATTCACATTCCCTAGGAACCGCACAAATATATGATTTTCACCCTGTTCCATAATCATTTTCGTGGTTAAATCCCATTTTTATTAAAACACTAGGTTTTCCTCAGAAATCCTATAAATCCCGCTATTTTTCATGTTAAATCTACTTATGCTTCATGTATTTAGCTAAATAATCGATAAGGATCACATATCTCTTGATGTTGATGGAACCCCTCTCAATAATGCTCTCAAAATCATGCAAGGCCAAGTGAGAAATGAGGGAAATAAATCTATGTCTCGAATTAAAAGCTTTTGCACAGGTCGCAGATGTCGCATTTGCGAAACCTGGTTTGCCAATGCGAAGTCGCAAATGCGACAAAAAGGTTGAAAAGGCGAAGGCTGTCCATTTCTGCCTTTGTCGCAAATGCGACCAAAATCGTCGCAAATGCGAAGAAGGGCAGTTCGCAAAAGCGACAGAAACATCGCAATTGCAAACTCCACAGTACCTTCCCGTCTTCACAAATGCGAAAGGTTCTTCGCAATTCCAAGCTCGCAAATGCGATCAAATATTCGCATTTGCGAGACCTGCAACACCAACCCAGAAACCAGAAAAAATTCAAGTCCTTCCATCCCTCCAAACGCGTCTAAAACTCACCCGAGCCCTCAGGGCTCCACACCAAATGTCCACACAAGTCTTAAAATATCATACGAACTCGCTCGCGCGATCGAAACATCGAAATAACATCTTAAATGCACGATCGGGCGCCAAAACGCATGGATTAATGCACGAAACTCAAAAGCTTCTAAAAATACTTCCACGTGTCCGATTCCTATCAAATCAACTCGAAATGACGCTAAATTTTACATGCAAGTCATAAACAACATTACGGAACTATTCCCGATATCAAAATACCAATTGGACCTTGATAACACCAAAACCTACACCAAATCAAATTTAAAGAACTTTAAAACCTTCAAAGAGTCAACTTTCACTATTAGGCGCCGAAATGTTCTCGGTCATCCAAAATCCGATACGAACATACGCCCAAGTCGAAAATCATCATACAAATCTATTGGAACCGTAAAATACTGATACGAAGGTCGTTTACTCAAAATGTTGACCGAAGTCAAACTTAGCCTTTTGAAGTCAAACCATGGAACCAAGTGTTCCGATTTCAACCAAAACCCTTCCAAATCCCGAACCGACCATCCCCACAAGTCATAAACAGTAAAAGCACATACAGGGAGTTTTATGTATAAGAAAGGGATTCTAAAAATTAAAACGACCCGTTGGGTCGTTATATTCTCCACCTCTTAAACAAATGTTCGTCCTAGAACGGGTCTAGAATCGTTCGTGGAGTGCTGAATAAGTGTGGATATCAGCTCTGCATGTCCTCCTGGTACTCCCAAGTCGCCTCCTCGACTGGTTGGCCCCTCCACTAAACCTTTACCGCGGAAATCCTCTTGGACCTCAACTGGAGAACCCGCCTATCAACAATGGCGACTAGCTCCTCCTCATAACCCAGACTCTCATCTAACTGAATTGTGCTGAAGTCTAACACATCTGACCTGTCGGCATGATACCTCTGGAGCATAGACACATGGAAAACCAGATGAACTCCCGATAGACTGGGAGGCAGAGCAAGCTCATAAGCATCCTCCCCAACTCGTCTCAACACCTTAAATGGGCGTATAAACCTTTGGCTTAACTTGCCCTTCTTCCCAAACCTCATGATCCCCTTCATCAATGAGACCGTGAAGAGAACCTTCTCTCCCACAATAAATAATAAATCACGCGCCTTCTGATCTACGTAACTCTTCTGTTTGGACTATGTCGTGTCAAGTAACTCTTGAATCAACTTTACCTTTTCCAAGGCATCCTTCACCAAATCAGTACCATATAAATTAGCCTCGCCAGGCTCAAACCATTCGATGGGAGAACGACATCGCTGATCATATAAAGCCTCAAATGGATCCATCTCGATGTTGGACTGATAACTGTTGTTTTAAGCAAAGTCCACCAAAGGAAAGAATCGATACCACTACCCTCCAAAGTAAATCACACATGCTCTAAGCATGTCCTCGAAGATCTGAATTGTCCGCTCTGACGGCCCATCGGTCAGTGGATGAAAGGCTGTGTTGAGCTCTACATGGGTCTCCCAACTCACTCTATAGTGCCCTCAAGAAATGCGAAGTAAAATGAGGTCCTCTATTTGATATGATGGAAACAGGTACACCATGCAACTGAACTATCTCTTGAATATAAATATGGGCCAACCACTCTAAAGCATACGTGGTCACCACCGGAATGAAGTGTGTCGAGTTGGTCAACCTGTCGACAATAACCCAAACTGCATCAAACTTCCGCAAGGTCCGCGATAACCCATCTATGAAGTCCATAGTAGTGCGCTCCCATTTCCACTCGGTATAGTCATCTGCTGGAGTAGGCCACCTGACCTATGATGCTCATACTTAAACTGCTGGCAATTTAGACACCTCGCAACATACTCAACTATGTCCTTCTTCATCCGTCGCCACCAATAATGCTGCCTCAGGCCACGATACATCTCCGTGGCACCTGGATGAATAGAATACCAAGAACTGTGTGCCTCCTCTAGAATCCTCTCCCTTAAGACATCAATATTAGGAACACATAGGCGACCCTGGAGTCGTAAAACACCATCCTTACCTATAGTAACCTCCTTCGAACCACCCCGTAGTACCGTCTCTCTGAGAACCAACAAGTGCGGATCATCATACTGTCGAGCCTTGATTTTCTCCAATAGTAAATAATGGGCAACGAAGCATGCAAGAACTCGGGTGGGCTTTGAAATTTCCAAACTCACAAGTCTGTTAGCAAAGGACTGAATTTCAAAAGCTAATGGACTCTCCTCTGTTGAAATGAATAAGCTACCCATATTCTTTTCCTTTCTGCTCAAGGCATCCACAACTACATTCACCTTGCCCGGATGATAAATAATAGTAATATCATAGTCCTTTAGTAACTCAAGCCACTTGCCCTGCCTCCAATTGAGATCTCTTTTCTTGAACAAATTCTGAAATCTGTGATGATCAGTGTAAACCTCACAAGATACCCCATAAAGATAATGCCTCCAGATCTTAAGAGCATGAGCAATAGCGGCCAACTCCAAATTGTGTAAATGATTATTCTTCTCATAGGGCTTCAACTGACGTGAAGCATATACAATAACTCGCCCCTCCTGCATCAATACACAACCCAAACTAATGCGTGAAGCGTCGCAATACACAGTATACATCCCCGAACCGGAAGGCAACACTAGAACTGATGCCGTAGTTAAAGCTGTCTTAAGCTTCTGGAAGCTCGCCTCACAATCATCGAAAAAACGAAATGGAGCACCCTCCTGAGTCAATCTAGTCAAAGGTGCTACAATAGATGAGAAAACCTCCATAAACTGGTGATAACAACCTGGTAAGCCCAATAAGCTCCTGATCTCAGTCACCGTAGTAGGACGAGGCCAACTCTGAATTGCCTCAATCTTCTTAGGATCCACCTTAATAACGTCGTCTGATACAATTTGCCCAAAGAATGCTACCGAATCTAGCCAAAACTCACACTTAGAGAACTTAGAATATAATTTTTGTTCCGGCAAGGTCTGCAGCACCACTCTCAAATGATACTTGTGCTCCTCCATGCTGCGTGAGTAGAACAAAATGTCATCAATGAAGACAATGTCGAACGAATAAATATATGGCCTGAACACCCTGTTCATAAAATCCATAAAAGTTGTTGGGGTGTTAGTCAGACTGAATGACATCACTAGAAACTTATAATTGCAATACCTAGTCCGCAAAGTAGTCTTTGGAACATCTGAATCTCGAATATATAACTGATGGTATGGTGATCTCCAGTCGATCTTAGAGAACACCCTGGCATCCTGCAAGTGGTCAAACAAATCACCAATTCGTGGAAACGGGTACTTGTTCTTGATGGTAACTATGTTTAACTAGCGGTAATCAATGCACATCCAAAGAGTCCCATCCCTTCTCTTCACAAATAACACTAGTGCACCTCAAGGTGATACATCGTCCTGACGAACCACTTTGCTAGCAACTCCTCAAGTTGTTCCTTCAACTCTTTCGGATCCATACGGTGCAGTGGGATAGATATAGGCTAGGTACCTTGAGCCAAATGCAGAACTCGATATCACGATCTGGTGGCATGCCTGGAAGATTGGAAGGTAACACATCTGAGAACTCCCGGACTATGGGTACTGAATCAATCACCGGAGTCTCTGTGGTAGTATACCGAACATAGGCTAGATAAGAAAAATAAACCTTCTCGACCATGTGCCAAGCCTTCATAAAAGAAATGATTTGACTAGGCGTGCTGATAGACGAACCCTTCCACTCTAACCTAGCAACTCTGGCATCGCCAAGGTAACACTCTTGGCATGGCAATGAAGGATGGCGTGATATTGAGATAACCAATCCATGCCCAGGATGACCTCGAAATCGGTCATACCAAGAAGCAGAATATTCGCTCTAGTCTCATAACCATAGAATGTAACAATGTAGGACCGATAGACCCAATCCACAATAACAGAATCGCCCACAACAGTGGACACATAAAAAGGAGTACCCAAGAACTCATGAGGAACATCTAGGAAATGAGCAAACATGGATGACACATATGAATAGGTAGACCCTAGATCAAAATTGCCAAAGTATCCCTACCATAGATTGAAATAATATATGTGGTCATGGCATCTGAGGCCACTACATCTGATCTAGTTGGGAAAGCATAGAATCTAGATGGAGTGCCACATGTATGGCCTCCACCTACCTAGCCTCCACCTCTAGAACGGCCCCTGCCTACCTGCCCTCCGCCTCTGGGCGGCCGAAGGCTGGTGCAGCAGCTGGTGCTGTAATCATAGGCTGAGAACCCTGCTTCACTGCCTTGCCCCGAACCTTGGGGAAGAATCTTTGCGCGTGGCTGAAATCTCCGCACTTGAAACACCCTCTCGGTATGAAAGGCTTCTGACCTGATGTCTGACCGTGATGGCTAGAATACCTACTGGAGGAACGCTGAATAGCTGGTAGGCGGTAGGAACTCTATAGCATGGCACTGAAATAAGGTTGAACTAAAGCACCCCGAGGAGGTCGCGGTGCCGGATATGTGGGCTTCCTAGGATGACTTATCCCAAACTAACCTCTACTCCTAATGGAGCACCACTGAACGCTCAAGAATAATGAAACCGCTTGTCCCGCGGCATCTGCTCTCAGTCTCACTGACGATAGCCCTCAATCCTTCGAGCTATCTCCACAACCAGCTGGTAAGAAGTACCCATCTCAATCTCTTGGTCCATAGTGGCCTGAATACCGAAGTGCAACCCCGCAAAAAACCTCTGTACTCTCTCCGCCTCAGTAGGAAGTATCATAAGTACATGGCGAGATAACTTATAAAATCTCTCCTCATAATCGGTCATTGACATCTAACACTGCTAGAGCTGCTCAAACTAAAACCGCAACTCTTCCCTCTGAAAGAGTGGAATATACCTATCCAAGAAAAGTCGTGGAACTAATCCCAAGTCAAGGGAGGAGAACTTGCTAGTCTTCCAAGAAAATGAGACTGCCACCATCTACGAGCCCTGCGCTCCAGCTGGAGAGTAGTAAAATCCACCACGTGGGACTCTAATATGTTGATGTTGTACATTCTGTACCTACACCGATCAATGAAGTCCTAGGGATCCTCATTTCGCTCACCCTCGAAGACAGGATGGAGTAGCCTAGTCCATCTGTCCATCTGTCCAATAGCTTTTGTGGCTCGCCGACCGCAACTGCTCTGGGCTCAGGTACAGCTGCTTCCACTAGGTGGGCTCCGCCCATGGGTAGTGTGCCTGGGGTCTGATATACAGCAGCTACTTCCACTAGCTGGGTTATATTATCCAGCGGTCCCAGACTATCATCCTTTGCTACCCGATTACTATGTTCAAGTTTTTTACCTAAAGCGTTCTAATTTAGTTCTAAGTCGTGTCTTATGTGTGCACTACCCGTACCATGCCTATGGCCTAGGAGGCTTTGGACCTACTATTTGTATGGTTCTAGACTTTACTTAGATTGCTCAAAAATGATAAATCTAAGTGACATTCAAAACATGTAGGACTACACATATAGACAGTAAATGGCTCAAGTTGGCCTCCACATGTAAGCAACAAATGAATGCGAGCAGGTCATATTATAGGCAGTAGACAAATTTCAGAATTAAGACGAATTAGAGTCCTTAAATCCTATAGACATGGCTTCTATGTGATTCTGATTGCAAGCGTACAGGAAGTGTTGTTGTCTTAGAACAACGAATTTGCAGATCGTAGGTATTACAAATCCTATAGGCATGATCTCTAAATTGTTTGCGCAATGAGGCAATAAATCTATTTGACAGTTCAAAATTACCCGTGTTTGATTTTGTCTGCATACTTTCTAGGCGAGCAATGTGATGGAATTAGCAATAACAGTAGCTAATTAATCAATTAAGGTCCTATAGTCATGATATCTAGATGAATATTAATAGGAGCATGTCTCGATCACTTAGCGCGTCATATAGGCATGATGTCTAACACATGTCAATAGAGAAAATTAAACAAATAACCACTGATGTTGCAATATAATAGGCAGCTAATAATATGTAGGAGTGGAGCATGTGAACAAGTGAAATATTAATGTCCTGTAAGCATGATCTCTAACAAACACATGAAATAGATCATGTTGAGCAAATGAAACACTCAGATCTTATAGGCATGATTTCTAACAAACGCATACGAATGGAGCATACTGAGCAAAATGAAATGTTTTGATCCTATAGGTATGTTTCTACCCTTTCATGCGAACATTAGAATAGACTTGTTTCCCCAATTTCACTAACACCCCAATTGTTGTTATTACAAATTAATACAGGCCCAATGAACACATATATAAATATTACACATGGAAAACTACATACCAAAAAGCAGGCCCAAAAAGTAAAAAATAAACCAGTATTGTCTAGGCTCTCAACAAGCTCACTTTTCTACGAATAGCAGGCCTAGATGCGAACTCAACTCACCCAAGTCCAGGTTTTGGAACCATGTTAAAACCCAGATGGAATCTCACTTACCAAACAATTGCGAGTTAAGAAATACACCTAGCAATCACTTAAAGAATTTTGGATCTACTAACAACGAATAGGTGACAGAATTTGAAGAAATGCTTTTGTATTTTAGAAGCAGGCATAGAAGGGTTGATTAAACAAAGAACATGCAAGTTAAGAGGATCCTCATGCCAAGTTGATACAACAAAAGTGAAAGTCCAAACTCGATCAATTAGCAGGAGATATCATATTGAGCAGAAGAACATATTAAGAGAGCTAGGGGAATTAGGTTTTCTGAGGTTATAAGATAAACATATTAGAGTGCACATTGCCAAACAAGTCCAGAATAGGGCACTAACCTAAAGGGTTTCAAATGTCTATGTGGTATAATGAAAGTTCTAGCATGACAGTTCTACTAAGGTCACAAACAACATATCAACATACTAGTAGTATAGCTTGGTCAATATCATGAAACTTAACATGGTGGACATAGATCATAGTACAAAGGATTTATAGAAACTTATCATGTGAAAGGCAGATTAGGTTCATATTAACATGTCAGTTAACCCTACATAAAAGAGAAATGTGACATTTACCATAAAGTCTTAGATGATGCTAAAGATCGGGATTACAAATAGCAAGGCGACATGTTTAGGCTAGATCTTAAGACAGTTGAGATCCATATAGTTGTGATCAGTTTGCAAAGAACATCTATTAAACACAAGACTCAGTAATTCATTCAAAGCAAAGGAATGGTTTCATAAGAGTTTTAGTATAGTACCCAAAGCAAGGCTTGAAAAGGATTCTACAATTAACAACAAGTAGTCAGTTTCATTAAAGATACACATACAATAGGCATGCAGTGAAACTCAAAGCTCAAACATGTTCAGATGCTAAGAAAAACACATAGGTATGGAACTAATTCCAGAGGAAAAAAAAGAAATTGAACATAGAAGTGTATGATATAGTGAAAAACACAAATTAGCCTAATGCAAACTAAGAACAAACTGGAATCTATCACATGTATTAAATGCATTCAACTATCAAAGAGTATAGAATGACAATGGAGTATCGTAGCAGTGTAGTATCAAGGATTCACAACTAACAAAGGAACTAAATCATGCTCACAAAACATTAAAACCAGTAGCAAAATTATGCAAGAGTTAAAGGCACTAACCAGTAACAAAATTAAATGCAAGAGTTAAAGGCACTAACCAGTAGCAAAAATTAGATGAGCAAAAGAATAAGAATTTTAGAATATTGGTGGCAAGAACCCCAAATTTTCGATGCTTCAGAGTTCAAAAGAGCCTCATAAGGGCCCCGAGAAGTTATTGCACTGGAGGAGATTGATAATACTATGGCCTTGGCTTTCAGCCGCCCAAAGAGCCAAGGGTTTCAAACAAGATGAATGAGTGAGGAAAATATTAAGTGCAGTAGCAGTGATAACTCGTTCTGTTTAGGGGTGTTAGGGAAGGGGTTTTTATAGTGTTCAGTTAATAAAAATCAAAAAAGGAAAACATCAATCGAATCACAAAAATAAGGAACAAATAACATGCAAAAATTGATTTTGAATTAGATTAGGAGAAAACCAAACAAACACTAGTTGACAGAAATAAATATATGTTGGGATCTTGGCGAATCAGACCCATATAGCCTTGCCATAAACATATATAGACGAAATATCATCTGGGTCTCAACGATTAAAGTTGATTCCCCTTGATTTAAAGATTATTACTTGCCAAAATAGAGCAAGTACTATGTAATACCATCAAGATGCAACCAGTGGAGAAGGAACATAAGCATGGTAAGTGTCACACCTCCTTTTCCCTGAGTGGGATAGGGAGTTTTTTCAATTTAAATGACATTAACCGAAATGGGATTATTTATTTATTTCAGAGTCGCCACTTGGGATGATTATGGTGTCCCAAGACACCGGTTTATTTTGAATCCTAAATCAAGGAAAGTTTGACTCCATTTAAAGTCTGTGAAAACCAGAAGACCGGGTAAGGAATTCTGTTAACCCGGGAGAAGGTGTTAGGCATTATCGGGTGCCGTGGTTTTAGCATGGTCGCGCAACTATTATTAATTGGCCTAATTATCTGATTTAATACATATGCATTTTACTTTTTTAGAACCGTTTTTAATTATGTATTCAACCGCTTTTAGTATTTATGGGATTAATTTGAACAAGTCGCGATATCGCGCACTCGTTTGTTTTTGTATACATTGTGAATCACTTCACGGGAACCATACCCACGATCTGTAACGTATCTATTTTTATTATTTTTGAATTTATGGTCGGGTCACAGGAAATGCGCACCCGAATTTGGATTTACGTACCGTGACTATGCCACGGGAACCGTACCAATAGTCACGATGATTAATTATTACACTGCGCATGAGGCAAGATTATTGTGGGAGGTTTTCAATTCCTATGACCACTTTTGATTTTATGTCCATTCGAATACAGCTCACTGCAACTAGGGAAATGGGTGAATTTCCCAAATTAAATGTGAGCCAAGATCGAGATAAATCAAATCGTAAACTCTCTGCCCAGCTGAGTGTTTTGTTTTTCTTTTTGCATAAAGTCTAATCATTA
The DNA here is from genome assembly GCA_005239525.1 of Nicotiana knightiana. Taxonomy (NCBI): domain Eukaryota; kingdom Viridiplantae; phylum Streptophyta; class Magnoliopsida; order Solanales; family Solanaceae; genus Nicotiana; species Nicotiana knightiana. The sequence continues at coordinate 105,695 of ML412515.1, read as the reverse complement.
GACATTAGAATAAACCCAAAGTAGAAGATATCATAAAAGAAATAAACAAGCTCACCAAATGACTATCTAAATACACACAAATTTAAGCTACTTGCTATGAGAACCTTTACTCAATAATTGCTTCTAGTCTTCGACTAGTCCAGAATTAAGAGTGAAAAAAAAAGCATCCAAGGGGAATTTCATTTACAGTACCCAAATCCCAACACCAAAAAAACATCCAATTAATCGAATAATATTGCTCACACTTCTTGAAATCCAGATTCAGTCAACAATCACATGGAGTGGCTCTAATCCTCACGAAACCCAAATTCAATCAGCACTTGGCTTTCAATTGCGTTTATTAATATTCTACTCATGGTGTGAAATTAATCTAACAAATAAATTTATATAAGAGCAACAAACAAACTAAACAACAACAATGATTCCATAACAAAACATATCTAAGAACAATTTTATGGAGAACATACCTCGCTGCACAAAGTTCAAATTTAAAAGAGAAGGAAGCCAAATAAAACTGGAATCGGCGGGTTTGAAACTCAACAAGCAATCTCGACAGCAACGACCGCAATCAGCAAAGCAGTTTCAACTTTAAGTCCAAAGTCAACTCGACAACCCAGAATTAAATGAACTGAAGTAGCCAAAATCAAAATAGTATTGGAGATCATTTTTTCAGTTTTTGTTATTCTCTTTGGAGCTCTTATTTCCCTTCAAATCTAAAATTTAGAGGACGGGGGCTGTTGTGTAAACAAATCTCTTTTTTTTATAACTTTGTAATTGCAGATCTTCATTTATGTGTTTCAACTGCTAAATGTTTTCTCTCGCTGCTAATGAACTTCAGATCTTCTTAAATATTTAAATGGATCCTATTTCTTCGATGCTCTTTCAGCCCCCTTTTGTGTGTGTGAGAATGCGTTTATTAGTGGGTGAAGGTGAAAAATGAGCAAAGGCGAGAATGATGAGGAAGAAGGAGGTGTTGGCCACTAGTGGTGGCGGTTGTCAGCCTGCCGGTAACGAAATTCGACGGTGGCAGTAGATGGCTGGATTCTCCCTAAGGAAGAGCCAGGAGGGCTGGAGGCTGCTCTCTCTCTACTTTGAAGTGTGTGTTATGGTGCCGCCGATTTGGATGGTGTGTGGATGAGGTATGGAGATTTTTGTCAGGCGGAGTTCATGGGTGGGAACAACTGGCTCTAGGGTTTTTTAAGGGGAGCGGATCTGATCTTTTGTTGCTGAAGACAAACAAGATTAGGGGTGATAGGTTTTTCTAAGTGAGGAGAGAGTATTGGGCCGGCGGGTCGAGTAGGATAAAATGGGTTGGGGCATGTACTAAGGCTATTGGGCCCATGTTTGAAGCTCAAAAAAAATTAAACCTTTTCCTTTTTTCATTTTGATTTCAAATTCTACCTAATTAAATCCTAAATTAAAACCTAACTTAAATCTAATTAGAAAAATTAATTCTATTTGTCTATTAAAAAATACATGTAAAATTTAAAAAGATATTTTATTTGATTTTTATGTATTAATTCTAACAATTAAAGACTAACTAATTCCTAAAAATGCAAATTAAACCTAAGATGGGATGAAATGAAAATGTGACAACTTTTATGATTTTTCTATGATTTTAAAATATTAAACATGCATGAAAATGTAGCTAAATGCAAATAATCAATTTAAAAGAAAATCCTAAAATTCTATAATTAATAAACAAATAGGAAAAAATATTTTTTTGTGGATTTTGTAGGAATGTTTTTTGTAGGAAAAAATTACGTGCTCACAGCTGCCCCTTTTTGCTCGATAACATGAATAGTTTTTAGGCAAAGATAAAGTGAGCAATTACGAGCAATTTTTGGCCGCTGGACACTCCATGGGAAGCATTTTTATAAAGTTTGACCGAACCTTGCTTCGGAGGTTGCCTACATATCCTTGGCAATAAAGGAATCAGGTTAGTATAGTTCTGGAAGTTTTGGTAGATGGGACTACCGAGAAGTTGTGATTTCACTGCTGTTGTTGCTGTTCTGTTTGTTGAGCTCCTTATTATACCAAAGTCAAAAATAAAAAATACTAACTAAGATTATCATCTTCGAGTTACAAGATTCCTATCTATAAGTCTTCTAAAGCTTGATCTTGAGTCTTGTCTTGTTCTTCACGTAGACTCTGATCTGAATGTTGATGCTTGTTAGTTGTAGGTGTTGGTTCATTCTTCTTCAGCTTTTCGGATCAAGGTGGGACAGGAAAAGCTTGCGACTTCAATCATGTCTTGAGCAATCCACATCTTTTCTCCGCTTCTGCCCTTTGATTTCACTTATTTTCCCTTTTTCCTCTATTTTGGTTTGAGACTTCTTTTGGTTATCTCGAACCCTGTGCCTCGAGGTAAAAATCTGCTCAGACACCCAAAACAAACAAACGAACAAAAATTTTCTGCCCCAATTTATACTAGAAAAATTTTGTGAGTTATTGTTACAAAACTCTATACTAATTCATTTAAAAGCAATAAAAAGGGCGGGAATGGTGTACCCTGGGAAAAAGAGACTAGGGAATGGTGACCCTATTTCTAAAATGAAACCAGCTAGGGAATGGAGAACCTATGTTTGAAAAGCGACTAGGGAGTGGAGACCCTATGTTGGAAAAGCGAATAAGGAGGGGAAACCCTATGTCTAAAATAAAATTATCAACTAGGGAGTGGAGATTCTATATTGGAAAAGCGACTAGGGAGTGGATACCCTATGTCTAAAATAAAATCATCAACTAGGGAGTGGAGACCCTATGTTGGGAAACTGACTAGGGAGTGGAGACCCTATGTCTACAAAAAATCAACTAGGTTGTAGAAACCCTATGTTGGGAAAGCTACTAGGGAGTGGAGACCCTATGTCTAAAATAAAAATCAACTAGGGAGTGGAGACCTATGTTGGAAAGGAGACTAGGGAGTGGAGACCCTACCTCTAAAAAGAAATCAATTAGGGAGTGGAGAACCTATGTTGGAAAAGAGACTAGGGAGTGGAGACCCAATGTCTGAAAATCATCAACTAGGGAGTGGAGACCCTATGTTGGAAAAGCGACTAGGGAATGGAGACCCTATGTTAGAAAGGAGACTAGGGAGTAGGGACCCTATGTTGGAAAGGAGAATAGGTAGTGGAGACCTTATATCTAAAAATCATCAACTAGGGAGTGGAGACCCTATGTGGAAAAGCGACTAGGTAGTAGAGACCCTATGTCTAAAATAAAATCAACTAGGGAGTGGAGACCCTATGTTGGAAAATCTAGGGTGTGGAGACCCTATGTTTAAAAATCATCAACTAGGGAGTGGAGACCTATGTTGGAAAATCATCAACTAGGGAGTGGAGACCCTATATTGGAAAACCATAAACTAGGGAGTGGAGACCCTATGATGGAAAAGAGACTAGGGAGTGGAGACCCTATGTCTAAAAATCATCAATTAGGGAGTGGAGACCCTATGTTGGAAAATCATCAACTAGGGAGTGGAGACCCTATGTTGGAAAATCATCAACTAGGGAGTGGAGACCCTATGTTGGAAAAGAGACTAGGGAGAGGAGACCCTATGTCTAAAATATCATCAACTAGGGAGTGGAGACCCTATGTTGGAAAATCATCAACTAGGGAGTGGATACCCTATGTTGAAAAAGAGAATAGGGAGTGGAGATCCTATGTATAAAATATCATCAACTAGGGAGTGAAGACCCTATGTTGGAAAACCGTCAACTAGAGAGTGGAGACCCTATGTTGGAAAAGAGACTAGGGAGTGGAGACCCTATGTCTAAAAATGATCAACTAGGGAGTGAAGACCCTATGTTGGAAAACCGTCAACTAGAGAGTGGAGACCCTATGTTGGAAAAGAGACTAGGGAGTGGAGACCCTATGTCTAAAAATGATCAACTAGGGAGTGAAGACCCTATGTTGAAAATCACCAACTAGGGAATGGAGACCCTATGTTGGAAAAGAAACTAGGAGTGGAGACCCTATGTCTAAAAATAAAATCAATTAGGGAGTGGGGACCCTATGTTAGAAAAAGAGACTAGGGAGTGGAGATTCTATGTCTAAAGTGAACTTCAACTAGGGAGTGGAGACCCTATGCTGGAGAATCAGACTAGGGAATGAAGACCCTATGTCTACCATGATTTTGAATTTTCTTATTTTTATTTCCTTTTTTTCTTTTTTGTTTTTTTGTCATTTTCATCATCATTTTTTTCTTTTTTTATTTCAGAGAATGATTAAATGCGAGAAAGAATTTTGGAGAAGACTTCCCTTTTTGGAGTTGTTGCTACCAAGTTGTTTCTAGCCCTTGTGCAGTTTCTTTTTGGTTGCACCTGCTTCTTGCGAGGTTGCTTTTGAATTGCACCTGTTTCCTATTTTTTCAAACAAAGAACAATTTGTCAGTTTGAAATGGTGGTTAGTTTTGTGGCCTTGATTATTTCAGCCACTTGATCTCGGTTATTTCATCTGCAACTGGTTGTTTCCTGAAAACCAATTGCATTTCTGACCCTGGAGAACCTCTAGCTTTTCAAGACTTTTCCATGACGGTTGGTCACGTGGTACTCAACCTTTTCGACTTTAATTTTGCATTTGTAGGCCTTTCACTTCTAACTTATTTTTGTTTTTGTTTTTGTTTTTTTTTTTTTTTTGTTCAATTTTTAACTTCGGAGCATTGGCAAAACTTTTGGCTCCTCAAACTTTGCTGCAATGGCTAGTCGCGTGGGGCTTAACCTTTTCTAACATTATTTCGCCTTCATAGGCCTTTCATTTCTGGCTTCTTTCTTCCAACTTTAATTTCAGAGCATTGGGGGTACTCTTGGCTTTTCAAACCCTGTAGAGATGGTTAGCCACGTGGGACTCAACTTTTTCAACTTCATTTGCCTTTATAGGCACTTCAATTTAATTTTCTCCTTCCAAGAGTTTTGATTTTGAAGCATCGACCGCCATGACCAGTCGAGGTCGACTTGATGCCCCTGATGAGGTTGGGTGCCTCTTTGAATTTTAGCTCATATAAAATAAGAACCATGTAAATCAGTCTTGCCATCCTTTCTCTGTCTTAGTTTCGAAACAGAGTTAGACTGAAATGGATTCAAAGAAAAACAAATAATGGAATGGACAATAAATTTAAACAAGAGGTATCCCTTTTGAGAAAAGGACTGAAGGACTTATCTGGTGTACATGCGGACTTCAATGAATATGACATGCCTCTTTAACTGGATGCCTGATATGTGGAAACCATCCAACTCTTAGAAATTCATCACAACCTATGCCTTAAAATCGAGAAACCTTGCTAGGACTCTGTCGAAGCCGATGGCTGTGAGGATCCTCTTTTCGATCAGTGGCTCCCTTTGCGGGTTTTCACCAGCTGACCTCTCTCATTTCTCTTCTCATCATTGCCTTATAGTGATCATTGCGAGTTTTCACTAACAAGACTCTCTCATTCTTAGTTTCTCTGCTTACCATCGCCTTACGGTGCCTACGAGGGTTTTCACCGATAAGACTCTCTCATTTTATTTCTCTCATTTTGTTGTATCGGATCAAAGTAAATGTATTTCCAATTTGAACCTCTTTGCCGATCGATCAAAAGGACTTGAAACGATTTGGGTAAAAAGGATTTGGACTGAATTACCACTTTAGAACCTTCGAGGCGGGATCATCGCCGAACCATTATAACATCTGCCCTAGTTTCACTTTTGGGGGAATTTGGGTTTTTTTTTTTTGTGTGATTGAACCCCAGAGAGAGGCTGCCTACGTATCCTTTCGGAATCAAGTGGAACGTAGTTCAAAAAACTTTGTTTCTTTTTTTTCTTTTTCTTTTTCTTCTGTTTTGTTTTGTTTTGTTTTCACTTTCTCTTTTTTTCTTTTTTTCTCTTTTTTTCATTTTTCATTTCTGTTCCCTTTTTTTTAATAAAACTTTCAGGTTCCAAACAGGGTAATCAAAAAAGAGTAACCAGGTTAAAGGGTTTACAAAAGAGTTAATGGTGTTAGGGTAGTGAGAATGAAAGCCTTATCCATCCAAACCATATTTTATGAAGGATCAAATGTAGTACCTTTTGACTGCACTTACGTTGGCTGTTTTTTCAGGGACATTTTCTTTGATGTTTCCAAGGTACAACGCTCTCTTTTGGCAGTACATCTCATTATAATGTATGGACCATTCCATTCCGGAGCCAATTTTCTTTAGCTGCTTTGATTCTTTGTTTTATTTCCTTAACCTATCTATATTACATTATGATTCTTGATTCATTATTTTGAAGTCTGACAACATTTTAGTATCTAGGCATGAAGTACGCAAGTATGTCATGTTATTAAAATCTGCATTTAACAGAACTAAAAAGAAAATAAGAAAAGTGACAAAGAAAAGAGACATTCCTCAAAAATGAAATATTAATTTCATTTAATTTTTTTTTTTTTTTTTTGATTGATTTTTTTAAAAAAATTTTAAAGATAGAAGGGTTTACAACGAAAAGTAATACAATAAAGTACAACATCTGGATCACACCCTGAGATAATCCGGACGCAGAAAGGATAGGAAGACTGGCTACCGAGACTCCCGTCTGATAGGGAACTTTCAGGTTTGGCGGCCGTTTTTTGGATTTTCTTCTGTCTCGGCAATGGCCTTCAATGCCGGATCAAATTTCTCATCTTCACAAATCATTTCGACTATTGGCCCAATGTTGTGAGCAGGCAACGGATTGTTCGACACATCAGGAGCCTCTTTGTCCCGAAGAACGATTCTTTCAGCTTCAATCAAGTCTTCAAATGCCCTTTTGAGGGTCCAACAGTCCTCCGTACTGTGTCCTACTGCTCCAGAGTGGTATTCACATATAGCATCAGCTCGGTGGGAGGGGGACTCAGGTGGTTCGGTCGGTTCGGGGCAATTAGTTGCAACAGATCTAGCTTGATTAGCTTTTGGAACAAGCTTGAATACGATTCACCAATAGGGGTGAACTGATTATTTTTTAAAGGCTCTCTTGGGTGAAGATTGTACTGGGAAGCATTTTATTGGGGATTATATAAATCTTGGTAAGGATGGGCATTTCTGGGAGGTGGAGCTCGGTTTTGTGTATAATATTGTGGTTGCGTGCAAGATTATGCGTTCATCACCGCATAGGGAGGCAGTGTCACGGCATAAGCAGCATATTGAAGGGGATAATAGTGTGGTGCGACCTTAGGAAGAATATATGATTGGTTGAATGTCCTGTGAGTCCCCCTCGAGCTCAAAGCTATCATGGCTCCCTCTTCTCTCCCATTTCTGTTCATCAAAACCACTGAATCATTATGAGCGTCCTGTGATGTGACCTTAAAAGAGGCATGATGCAAGATTTGACCTGTCTTTAAATCGTTTTCAGCCATTTCCCCAATTTTGATAGCCTCAGCAAATAGATTATCCATAGCGGACATCATGTTCTGGAAGTAGTCTGCCTCTTAGGTCTGTCGGAAGACCGTAACTATTTCTGCTTCGTCCATTTGAGGCTTTACCCGGGCGGCTTGATCGCGCCATTTAAAAGCATATTCACAAAAACTTTCTGCAGTTTTCTTTGTCAAACTGGACACAAAGTTCTCTTTTTGGATTTTTCACTCTTGCTTTCTTTCTTTTTTCCTTTCTTTCTTTTTTTTTTTTTTGCTTTTTGTTTTTGTTTACCTTGAAAATGGTAATTACAATTATATTTGATTTTGTGGTTCTAAAAATATGTGATATATTCTAATACCGGTTTTTTAGGCAGTAGAAAATGAAATAAAAGCGAAGGATAACAAGACTATGCAAACTGAGCAGCGGAGAGATAGGGTCTCGAGGTTGGTCTGAATGTGTCTCGAGGTCGAGCTCAAAGGCTCGATAGCGGGCGGTCGAAAGTGATTCGACCGTGTCGAAGGCCTTTAAGATGGCCTCTTTATGATAAATAATGAGCAATGAATGGAGAACAATCAATGAACAAAAATAAAAGAAAAACAATTGTAAAGAATGTTTGAGTTAGAGGGCAGAGAATGTTCTTAGTCTTGTGTATTGAGTATCATGTGTATTACAAAGTGACAAGGGTCCCCTTTATATATGAGGAGGAATCCCAACATAGTACATGTGTAATTAATACAAAGAGAGATGGTTGGTTCATCCATTTAATGCCACGGTACGGGTTTGTACTATTCTGTGTATTTTGTCAGCTTTAACCACGTGCCTTCTGGAACTTCCCGCTTTCCCATGCCACTCTTCGATGTTTACCCTGACCCGAGGTGTATCGACTCCCCAGAATATTTCCTCAAGGGATATACCTCGGGGTTGAAATTTGGTTTTTCGTTCTGATACAGCCGAGGTCGAGGCTCGGAATGCTAAAGAAACCTTAAAATCATCCTTCCCCGATTTCACCGCATACAGATAGTCCCCGCGTTTGTTGGAGTGAAAAGACAAGAAACGATTTGAATTCACCAACCTTTTAACGCCTTTATTATTCTGTTAGTCATGCCACATTGGCGGCTGATGTGATAGGAGGGATGCTTCATATTCACACAGTTCTTGAAAAAGATTCAAACTTATTACGGGGGTTGGTTGTCCTTTGGCTTTCACTAACGTGCATGGTTGGCCTCTATAAATACTCTTTCTCCTGCCCCTCATCCTTCATTACTTCTTATAACCTTTCAAAGAGAGCCCTCATTGCTTCCTTTCTGTATCCTTTTTCTGATCAATTCTTTCTTGTTTCCTTCAAAATCTTTTACCAGAAATGACGGAGGTATCCACAATTACTCCACGAGATGATAAAGCCTCCTTATTTTCACGTTCTTCAAAGGGTAAGGTAATGATAACCCCAAATCTCGAGAAGTGCATCCCTGGTTCCTGCGAGACGACCTCCGATTTCAAGGTCGACAAACCTTCATCGAAGCCGGGGCGGTGTGAACCAATATCTCGATATATTATCCTGATAACAGACACTGAGGAGTTGAAGGCTGACTGCCGCTGGGGATATGCGGTGCAAGTGGAGATTCCTTCTTGGGAGCAAGACATAACCCTCTATAAAATTGGCTTCCTTAGTGGATACACCTATACCTTTACCTAAGCCCGGTAGGGCTATCTTCGTCGTTGATAGACCCATGGTTCTCGACTTCTACAAGTGATATCAAGTGACGCTCGGTCAGATTGATCCATCATTCTGGCGCATTTTTTACATGATGAGACATTTTGCCAATATGTTGAGAGGATTCCTTTCACTCTCGAGTATCTGATTAGAACGTACAGTCCCCGCTTTTACCGGGGCGGTCTGATCAAACTTCATTGCCGGGCCTCGAAGGCTTTCTTTGCTTGTATATAAGAAGACAAGGACAGAGGGTGGATGAGCCGCTTTGTTCGGGTTAGGACCTCAGGTTTGATTTCATTTGAAAGGATGTCGTTCCCTGAGGGACGGAATATGAATCGTAATTTAATACTTTTAACCTTCTTCCATGTCAACTTTCCCTTGAACTGACTCCCTTTGTTGATGCAGTTGTTGTGTGGTATCCCGATGCTGTTAACGATCTCCCGATCTGGGTTCGCCGGCTTGATTCGATCTGCCCATATGCTGAGCGCGTATGGTGTGATCTTGCCAAGTACCAATGAGAAGCTAAAGATCATGGGGGGGCCTGTATCTTGTGATACCTGAGTTCCTTTTTAAAGGAGATTTCTTCTAAATATACTCTGACCTTTTAAGTTATGTTTTTATGAAGGCCTAGGGGTGGCCTCTTCGATGAGGGGAGCATCGCCCGGGGAAGCAGATATCCCAACATCGAATGAGGATAGAAAGAGAAAAATGGAACTGTCGACTGAGTTTTTGGGGCAATCGAAGGCTATAGTGCAAAATTCCAAGGCCGAATCCGCGGATTTAAATGAGAAGAATGATTTTCTGACATCGCCTGAGGGAGGTGGAAGCATAACTGCTTCTATCTCTTCTGATCTGATCACCGTAGAGCTGAGGGCTTCTAAATCAGAAGTCGACAATGTCATCCTACCTGGGGTCGAAGGAGTTTTTAAGGGTAGGTAAGATGATGTCCCTGAGTCGACTGCCATTCGAGATATTCCTCGGGCCAAAGGACACTTAGCGGATGAGCTGCGGGAACTTAGATGCGAGCCAAAGGCCCCGATTGATCTATCCGGGGTCATTGACATAGGAGATTCTCCGCCGGTTTCAACATTTTCTCTGAGGGGGACATAGGATGCCCGTAATGTAGAATCTCCCGATGCAGAGGTGCCTCTCAGAGGGAAGGAAGTAGTCGAAGGGATTTTCACCATGGCCGAGAAGAATCTCGACCTTAACGCCATGTTCATTTTCGAGGAAGCTGAAAGGCTTTGCAAACAGGTAATTTCTTAGTTGATTGTTTTGAGCCTTGATTAGTATTTTATTGACTCTACTTCCTTCATGCTTTCAGGCGAAAGTGATTTATAATCGGACCACGGCCAAGTTCCAATCTGAGCTGACCCATTACGAGGGGGAGCACCAGAGACTTTTATTGGAGGCAGACGAGCTCAGGGCTCCCTCCGATCCCATTTAGAAAAGGTATCTCGGAAATAGAGTGATCTCGATGAGAAGGTAACATAGCCTTCTTTATGTCTCATTTTTGTTCCCGCTTGATATCAGTACTCGACACTTATCCGGCTGATCTTTGTAGCTTTAGGAGAAAGATGCCTTGATGCAGGAAGGATTCGGGGCCAGGGACGCTGAGATCCTTGGGTTTAAGAAGTGCGTGAATGAGATAACTTCTAAGAGAGAGTCCCTCCAAAGGAAGTTAACCTCCCTTGAAGATTGCCTTTGGGAGGCGAGGTCTGAAAGTAGCAAATATAAAGACCTGTATGCTAAATCAGTCAACGTGATGTCTTCGATTAAGGCTGAAGCCGATGCGCTCATAGACTCGTATAAGGTTAATGTTGCTTCTACAAATGCCCAAGCCAGAAAATTAGCCGAGGAGGCCGAGCTTGGGATTTCTCGGGCTCTGGAGCATGCCCGATTAAAGTCTCGACGGTAGGCTCTTGAGGATATACATGCAGGGGGCTCGATTTATCTGCTAAGATAGAGAGGGTGAAGACCCTAGAAAAGGAATCAGAGGCCCTGCTTGATTTCGAAGATGATTCGAGTAGTGGATCGAAAGATGATGGAGATGAGGATGAATTCCCTTAGGGGGAATAGGCCGTTGAAGATCTAGGGGGCGAGGGCCAAGCCACTAGAAGCATAACATCCGAGGGAGCCGTTGAGGGTGCGCCCCAATCGTAGATTAATTGTTTGTTTATTCTTTTTTTCCTGTATAAGGGCTCCGACTTTGAGCTTTGTAAATGTGCTTTATGAACTTTCATCATATGTAAAAGGCATGTTGTCATTCCTTATTTATTTTCTGGTCTCTTGAAATAGGCTTTGATGGTTGTTAATGATTAGTCCGATGAATGGGACTCAGAAATGAAACCCTTAGGGCTACAAATTGGCCCCGAGGCTTTTTAGGCTGGCACTTAGGCTGTTACGCATTGGGTTGGTAAAACCTTTAATATGGCTAGCGACTTAGGCTCTAACGCGTTGGCCCTTATGCGCTTTTTAGTCAACCATTTCGGGCTCAGTCTCCGGGTTGGATTCGACTCGAGCTCATCGGCCCTTAGGTTTTTAAATCGACAGTGAGGCGTATCGGGTCGGTACGACCTGTAGCTGGAGACTTGGGCTCTTACGCGTTAGGTCGACCTTCGATGTAGCTGGTGACTCAAGCTCTTACGCATTTGGCCCTTAGGCGCTTTAGTTAGCCGTTTCGGGCTCAGTCTCCGAGTCGTATTCGACTCGAGCTCATCGGCCCTTAGGTTTTTAGATCGGCCCTGAGGCGTTTTGGGTCAATACGACGTGTAGTTGGCGACTTGGGCTCTTACGAGTTAGGCCCTTAGGCGCTTTAGTTAACCATTTAGGGTTCAGTCTCAGAGACGGATTCGACTCGAGCTCATCGGCCCTTAGGTTTTTAAATCGGCCCTGAGGCATTTTCGGGTCGGTATGACCTGTAGCTGGCGACTTGGGCTCTTACGCGTTAGTTCGGTACGACCTTTGGTGTAGCTAGCGGCTCGAACTCTTACGCATTTGGCCCTTAGGTGCTTTAGTTAACCATTTCGGGCTCAGTCTCTGAGTCAGATTCAACTCGAGCTCATTGGCCCTTAGGTTTTTAGATCAACGGTGAGGCGTATCGGGTCGGTACGATCTGTAGCTGGCTACTTGGGCTCTTACGCATTAGGTCGGTACGACCTTTGGTGTAGTTGGCGGCTCGAGCTCTTATGCATTTAGCCCTTAGGTGCTTTAGCTAACCGTTTCGGGCTCAATTTTCGAGTCGGATTCGACTCGTGCTCGTCAACCTTTAGGTTTTTAGATCGGCCTTAAGGCATTTCGGGTCAATACGACCTGTAGCTGGCGACTTGGGCTCTTACACGTTAGAACCTTAGGCGCTTAAGTTAACTGTTTCAGGCTCAGTCTCCTAGTCGAATTCGACTCGAGCTCATCAGCCCTTAGGTTTTTAATCGGCCCTGAGGCATTTTTGGGTCGGTACGACCTGTAGCTGGCGACTTGGGCTCTTACACGTTAGCTCGGTATGACCTTCCGTGTAGCTGGCTGCTCGGGCTCTTACGCATTTGGCCCTTAGGCACTTTAGTTAACCGTTTCGGGCTCAGTCTTTGAGTCGTTTCGACTCGAGCTCATTGGCCCTTAGGTTTTTAGATCGTCCCTGAGGTGTTTTGGGTCGATACGACCTGTAGCTAGTGACTTGGGCTCTTACCCGTTAGGTCGGTACAACCTTCAGTGTAGCTAATGTCTCGGGCTCTTACACTTTAGGTCGGCACGACCTTTAGTGTAGCTGGCGACTTGGGATCTTATGCTTTAGGTTGGTACGACCTTGAACCGGTTCTTTTCGAAGTTTTTTCGAAGTAATTGGAGGCCTGTGATTTTATGGCGATAGTCGGACATCTCCGAGTCGCGTTAGTTGGGTCAGAGCCTTATGACGGTGGTCATTGTATTTGGTCGTAGCCTTTTAATCCCCAAGTGAGATAGCCTTGGCGTCTATATTGAGGGTATGCCTTTATAGGGGTCTTATAAGTTCGATATATAGCCTTGACTTTGATATCGGGATTATGCCTTTTTAAGGTTGTATAAGTTAGTACATACCTTGCTTGAGGTCTTATAGTTTCGATGTTGCCTCATGGAGGGCTTATGAGTTTTAAGTTGCCAGCCCTGAAGTCTTACGGCTATGAGTCGACTATCGAGGATAATCCTTAAGCCAGAGTCGATATTGCCTCATGGAGGGCTTATGTTGTTGATGTTGCCTCATGGAGGGCTTATGGCTTTGATATTTTTGGTAAATCGATGGAGTGACTGTCGTGGACGGTCCCCAAGTCGAGTTTATGCCTCATGGAGGGCTTACGAACTTGAAGTTGTCGGCCTTAAGGTCTTACGGCTTTGATGTTTTTAGTAACTCGATGAAGTGACTGTCGTGGACAATCCCCGAGTCGAGGTTATGCCTCATGGAGGGCTTATACTATTGATATTGCCTTATGGAGAGCTTACAAATTTGAAGTTGTTGGTGCTGAGGTCTTATGTCTTTGATGCTTTTGGTAACTCGATGAAGTGACTGTCGTGGACAGTCCCCGAGTCGAGGTTATGCCTCATGGAGGACTTATACTGTTGATATTGCCTCATGGAGGTCTTATGAATTTGAAGTTGCCGGCCCTGAGGTCTTATGGCTTTGAATTTTTGGTAACTCGATGAAATGACTGTCGTGGACAGTCCCCGAGTCGAGGTTATTTTCGGGCCCCGGGGCCGTTTCTAGTGAATATAGCAAACTTCTCTGACTTGCGAAGTGTTTTGATGATAGAAGATTTTTTCTCTGATTACTTGGTACAAGTATACATGCTTTCACTACCGAGGGTTCGATTATTCTATGTGGACATAGTTCATTCGACCGTTTGGTCCAATACATCATTCTCCCGTCGAGACCCTTTTTGGTATATTTTAGTAATCTCCCGGGGGAATGCCCCTCAGTATTTGAGGTTGATCGTAGAGAAGCCTTGAATACTCTATGAGTTCTCTTCAAGTATCATATAGGTGTTGCCTCGTTAAAAACCTCATCGGTAAAACCCATGTGAGATAAAATTCCGATGTGAGGGAAAAAAAGCGCAACGCATGCTTTAAAACCCAAGGCCTTCGAGGTGTCTTTCATTGGGCACCTGCAAGAAATTATTGTGAAGTTATGAAAAGGGAGGAAGTTATACCCTAGAAATAATAGCGCATGAGCATTGATATGTTCAATTTGTTTGGAAGTTGCTCGCCTTCCATGGTGCCGAGTTTGTAGGACCCTTTGCCGATTACTCAGAGGACGTGGTACGGTCCTTCCCAAATCGGGCTTAGTCTCCCTTCATTAGGGTTTTGAGTGCTCAAGGTGATTTTTCTTAGGACTAAGTCCCCAACTCCGAAATATTAGAGGTTTGTTCTCCTGTTATAGTATCTTTCGATTCTCTATTTTTGGGCAGCCATCCGCACCAGTGAAGCTTCTCGCTTCTCGTCTAGTAGCTCGAGGATCGTAGTCATAGCCTCATTGTTTGAGTCCTCGGTGGCATTTCAAAATTTGGCACTAGGTTCTCTGACGTCGACCGGTATCAAGGCCTCAGACCCGTATACCAGAAAGAAAGGCGTCTCTCATGTGCTAGATTTAGAGGTTCTCCGATATGTCCACAGTACCTCGGGGAGTATCTCCCTCCATCTCCCTTTTGCATTTTCTAACTTCTTTTTTAAGTTTTGAATGATGGTCTTGTTCGTGGACTCAGACTGACCATTTACACATGGGTGGTAGGGCGTTGAAAGAATCCTTTTGATTTTTTGATCTTCAAAAAACTTTGTTACTTTGCCTCCTACGAACTTGTCTCCCGTTATCACACGTTATCTCGGAGAGGATCCCGAATCGTCACATGATGTGATCACAGATGAAGTCGGTGACTTCTTTTTCTCTTACCTTCTTGTAGGCCTGTGCTTCCACCCAGTTTGAGAAATAGTCGTTCATAAATAGAATAAATCTAGCCTTACCTGGCGCCGTTGGTAAGGGGCCGATGATTTCCATTCCCCATTTCATAAAAGGCCATGGTGACAAGACTGAATGCAGTTGTTCGCCGGGTTGGTGGATCATTGGCGCAAATCTTTGACATTTGTCACATTTTCAGACGAATTCTTTGGTGTCTTTTTCCATATTATCCCAATAGTAACCTGCTCTGATCACCTTTAGAATTAAGGAATCGGCACCGGAGTGATTTTCACAGGTTCCCTCATGGATTTATCGGAGTACGTAATCGGTGTCTCCCGACCCTAAGCATACTGCCAAGGGTCCGTCAAAGTTTCTTCTGTACAGAGTTCCATTTTCGTCGAGTGCAATCGGGATGCCTTGGTCTGAAGAACCTTTGACTTTTTTCGGTCTGCGGGTAACTTCCCACTTCCCAAATAATTGATGTACTTACTTTTCCAATCCCATGTCAGGATGGTGGAGTTGATTTCGGCATGGCCTTCTTAAATCACCGATTTGGATAGCCGAATAACAGCACCGGGGAGAATGTTGTCTTCCTCGACGGACGATCCCAGGTTTGCAAGTGCATCTGCCTCGATGTTTTACTCTCGAGGTATGTGGACCAGAGTCCATTCTTTGAAGCGATGCAAAGTGACTTGAAGTTTGTCTAGGTATCGTTGCATCCTGTCCTCTCGAACCTCAAAACTTCCATTTGCCTGGTTTACTACCAGAAGGGAATCACATTTTGCTTCCATGATTTCTGCTCCTAAGCTTTTGGCTAATTCGAGACCTGCAATCATAGCCTCATACTTGGCTTCGTTGTTAGTCAACTTTGCAGTTTTAATAGATTGTCTAATCAAGAAAATCGTAGGTGGTTTCAGAACTACGCTGAGCCCGGATCCTTTCATGTTTGAGGCACCGTCGGTGAATATAGTCCATACCCTTGATGTTGTGCCCATTTTTAGTAAAAATTCTTTTTCTACCTCGGGCACGAGGGCGGGCATAAATTCAGCTACGAAATCCACCAAAATTTGGGACTTCATAGCCGTTCAGGGCTGATATTCGATATCATACTCCCCGAGCTCGATGGCCTATTTGGCCAATCGGCCCGACAATTCGGGTTTATGCAATATATTTCAAGAGGATATGTCGTTAAAACACATATATGGTGACATTGAAAATAAGGCTTCAGCTTCCGAGACACACTTATTAATGCAAGAGCTAAATTTTCTAAGTGCGGATACCTGGTTTCAGCCTCTCCCAGGGTTTGACTCATATAGTAGACAGGGAATTTCGTACCTTGCTCATCTCGAAACAATACGCCACTTACCGCTACTTCGGACACTACCAAATACAGATATAGCATTTCGTCCTCCTTCGGGGTGTGGATAAAAGGCGGGCTTGCGAGATACCGTTTTAACCCATCCAAGGCGTGTTGACACTCCAGAATCCATTCAAAGTTGTTTTTCTTTTTAAGTAGGGAAGTGATGGCTCTGATCTGATTATCTCGAGATGAATCGACCTAACGCCGCTATCCGCCCGGTCAGCCACTGTACGGCCTTCACATTGCTTACCACCATGATTTCTTCGATGGCCTTGATTTTGTCGGGGTTGATTTCAATCCCCCTATTTGATACCATGAAGCCTAAAAATTTGACCGAACCTACGCTGAAGGAGCATTTCTCGGGGTTGCGCTTCATGTTGTAGCTCCGAAGGATGTTGAAAGTTTCCTGTAAATGAGTCAAATGGTCCTCTGTGCGCAGGGAATTAACTAGCATGTCATCAATGTAAACTTCCATAGATTTTCCTATTTGATGTTCGAACATCTTATTAACTAAGCATTGGTATGTGGCCACCGCATTTTTTAGTCCGAAGGGCATTACATTGTAGCAGTACGTGCCATACTTCATGATGAACAAAGTTTTTTCCCTATCCTCGGGGTTCATTTGAATTTGATTATACACGGAGTAGGCATCGATAAAGGTGAGGATCTCGTGGCCATCCGTGGCATCAATCAAGCGATCGATGTTGGGTAACGGGAATGAATATTTAGGGCATGCTTTATTTAAGTCTTTATAGTCCAGACACATTCTTAACTTGTTCCCTTTTTTGGGAACCACTACTACATTGGCCAACCATTCGGGATATTTTACTTCTCTGATGGACCCTATTTTGAGGAGTTTTGTTACCTCGTCTTTGACGAACGCATGCTTTGTCTCAGACTGAGGCCTCCTTTTCTGCTTCACCGGTTTGAACCCGGGGTCAACACTTGGCCGATGGGTGGTTACTTCCGGTGGGATCCCTGTCATGTCTAAGTGGGACCAAGCAAAGCAATTAACGTTGTTAACAAGGAATTAAATGAGTTTTCCCTGAGTTCGGGGGTTAATCCCGTTCCTAGGTATACCTTTTGATCTGGAAGGTGTTCCATCAGGACAGCTTGCTGTCGAGCCCCCTTTTTTCCTCTCATTTCGGATCAGTTAGGGTTTTTGACATTATTGGGACAACTCATTTCCTTTTAGGATAAGGGATGTAAGGATTTGAAGAGTCGCCACCTAACGAATTAAGGTGCGTTAGGGCACCTATTAAGGGTCACAATAACACTAATTGAATAACCAGAGATTAGATAAGGTCTTGAAATTACTCCAAGGGAAAGGTGTTAGGCACCCCTCAAAGTCCACAACTGTGGTTCCCGGCCATAAAAAACTTTGTGAATTTAAGCAGTAGAAAATAAGCAGTCAAAGTATACACATGGAAACAAGTAATGGTTTTGAAAGGATTCGCAGTCTAAGCACACATATGTAGAGGATAGGGGAGTCCTAAGTTGTTTATCCTATAGGATTACATCAATGCAATGCCCGGTAATCACTCCTCAATGAGGGGCTACACGTGGCATTAGCGCACTGTTCATCATATCCATATCTACCCTTTACCTCACCCCTTAGCGGTTATTAAGCGAGTTTATTTAGCGATCTCCACGCATGCTATATACCCGTCCCTTATTAATGGTTCTGGAGGAATTTAGGACCTCTAAGTATAGGTAGTTCTAGATAGACCCCTAAGGTTTTAAAAGGATAAAATTCTAAGCGACAGGAAAGAACAAATAGGACTAATCAGATAAATGCAGGAAAGCAGTTATGAGGCCCAGATTTACCTCCACAAGTAATGCACATAATCAGCATGTCTCAAACACAAACAAGAGGCAATTTATTAGACAGGATATTTAAGTGAATGTGAATGCACAGAAATACGCATCTTGATTTATGAACTCAATAGCAATGACCTAATCAGTTTGCCTACTGATTTTAAAACATGTTTCTTTAAACAGTAAACACAACCAAGTAGTGTTCCAGCTTTTAAAGAGATTGATTACCTAAGGCTTTCCTAGGCGTGGGATTGTGCATAATAATTACCAGAATTGTTAAAAAATAGTTCAAAAGTTGTTTTACCTAAAAGCATGTTGTTCTAGGTGATACGATTATGTAGAGATTGTTACTAGTTTTATTAAGAGCAAGACAATCAGATGTGACACTGTTTCTACCTTTTTCGTGAGTCAGTAGTTAAACTAGGCGTGGTTAAGAAGATGCAAACGAAATCCTAGAGCATGATATCTAATATGCACATATAAATATTGGATGGTTAAGACATAATTTCACGATACACAGAATTCCTAAAGGCATGATTTCCAAAGTGCACAAAGAGTTATAGGGTGATGATTTTGAATGCACAGAAGTAATAGCTTTTATGTTAACGTTGTTTATTGTCCTAGGAGCAGGATTTCTAAGCGATAAACATAAAGCATGGATGAGATGCTGAAATAGTAGACATGAAATCCTAGGAACATGGTATCTAGTGCATGCTTGGCATAATTTGAATGAACATGCTGGTCCTAAAACATAGATTCTAATGCAGATAGAAACAATGTAAAGCTTAAAACAGGATTTCTACTCGATGATGTTAACAGAACTATAGGGCTACCCTCCATATTTCACTAGCCATTCCCACTATCTGTTTACAAATAATTATTACAGACTAGTAGCTGAATGAATTACATAAATAGATATAAAAGAATAAATTAAACTGTAAGGAGCCTGAAGCAGGTCCATATATACTAGGTGTTCATAACCTTAACTGTCAAAGTTTCATAGCATTCCTCATGTCCGGGTGTGTCAGAGTTCCCTAAGGACCTCAAGGATCTCGGGCAGTGCTCACACCCAGATTTCATAGCCAGAACTGAGTAAGTGCAGTTTGGAAGAGCCAGCCCCGGTGCATCAAAGTCCAGAGGGACCTCACAGGAATGCCAAAGCAGTCACACACTGGAGGGGTAGAACTTAAGGACCTAAGAGTAGAGTGAGAGTGCTTGACATGGTTTTGAAAATGCTTTTGTATAAAACAGTATTGAAAAGACTCAGTTGAAGTTCATAAAAGTATAAAATGGCTTAGTAGTAAAATAGTTTTAACAAGAGTAGGGTAATTAAACAAACAGTAGATCAACTACAGAACATAACAGGTTCAGCAACACTCAAACAACAGTCCTTCACACAGGGGTAAGGGGGTTGGGGACAGATACAGCACCCAAGGTGGGCACATAACAAGCATAAGCATAGAAGTCTCAAGGAATAACAAACAATATGTCATGGGTTCCAGAATTGCTAATTGGGGACATGGTTGCATAGAATCAGAAGTGCTTGGGGACGTGTGGGATTGGGGATAACTAATGATGTAAACATAGTATAGGAGTATGAATTTCAGAACAAATAATAGAAGACATAGTGGCATCAAACAGAATTGAGCATATAGTCAGAACAACTTAAGGTAACAATTTCACAATAGGTGCATACCAAAACTAAGCACTCATATACAAGCATTCAAAGCCAGAGTAGAGTCACAATGGAGACAGGTTACACAGGAAGTAAACATGTTCATAAATAGGCTGATCCTAAAAGGGGGTTAGAACATAACTAGTTTACTAAGTAAAATAAGTTAAACACATGTTGAGAAGCAAACAATAGACAGAAACAGATTAGTAAAATGATAAACTAAAGCAGTAAAAGAAACACATTGATTTTGGAAATTGAATTTAAAATTAGAACATACCAGTAAGGAGAATAGACACAAAGTGAAGAACAGGAAAGTGAAATAGTTAGCCTTGGCTTGCAGCCGACTAATTCAGTAGCAATAGCAAGTAAAAAAAGTAAGCAGAACAGTTTTTGAGTTTATGAGAGAGTTATGAACTAATGTGAGTTCGTGTGTGTAGAAGACTGTGTAATGAGAGTAGAAGAGAGCAGTATATATAGTAGTTTGAAAGATAGGTAAATAAGGTAAGAGTAAAACTGTTTAGTAATTATAGAACTCAGAATCAATTAGAGTAAAATCAGTCCAAGTCTTCCCTTAATTAAGGGAGTGATTTACCAACGGTAAAAGACAGAAAACAAGTTAAGGAAAGAAATCACATAGCTGGAGTATAACAATTAAGGAAAGAATTCAAACACTGTAGGTATAGAACAAGTAATTAGGGATAGATTCATAAAATTCTAATTAAGGAAATAACAGTAAGAATTAATTAATAATGCAGTCAGTCACATAATAAAATAAGAAAATAATTTAAAGGTTGTAAAACAGGAAAAGTAGTCGGAAATCAGTAAAGAGTATCAACACATGAAATCAGGGATTCAAAGAGTCGGAAAATAGTACTAATATTAAGGGAGATATTATAAACTTCCAAGAATAAACAAATAAACAGAGTAAAAAATAGGCAGAACCAAATCAGCAACCCTATGAGATGTTACCCGAGCGTAAATCACAAAATACTCCAACTAATCGAAGCAAATTAATAAAAATCAAACGTACAGACAGGTTGAGCAAATAGACAGTAAAGACGAACTCAGAATCCAAAACAAAAGCCAGGAAATTAGGGGTTTTCAACATAAATAATTAGGGTTAAAACAAAATCTAACAAAATCAATTAAACACATAAGAATCAAGCAATAACACTTAAAAATCAAAGAAAATCATTTTGAAGAAAAGGTTTCAAAAACCCTAGTTAGGAAAATGAAGAGACGTTTCAAAATCAGAAAGGTTTTCATAGAAAACAAGTAAAATAGTTCAAATATTCTCAGATCTGCTACAGATCTAAAGAGTTAAGAGATGAAATTAGGGTTTTGAGAGGAGTAACCCAGATAAAGAGAGATTCCAGCTTAGAAACCATAGATCTAGCCGAAAAAATAGAAAGATCTTACTCAGACAGGCCAAGGTGGCCTGAGAACGATGAGTACAGGCCCAGAGGGGGAAGTGAGCGGCCACTGGTCCCTTGAGGACCTCAAAGACAGCATGAATCTCGGCCATAGGAGAGCCATTAGGGCTAGGAGTGGTGGTGAGCCGCCATTATTGACGGCGAGCAAGCAACCGGCAAAGGGGAGTTATGGTTAGGGCAGAGAGATTTGGAGAGGAGAGTGAAGGGTGGCGGTGGAGTGTGAGAGGAGAAATTAGGGGTTTGGGGGGTTGTTTAGGTTAAATTAGGGGTTAATCCGAGCCGTTGATCAAAATTGATCAACGGCCAAGATTTAGCAAGAGTTGGGTCGGGTAGGGGTAGGATTTTAGGCCTGGGTGTATGGGCTGGTTTAATTAAGGTATTTGGGCTGATTTTAATAGGTTGTAATTGAATTAAAAATGGGCTATTTTTTAAATACCAAGATAACTTAATTAAAATAATTTTATAAAATAATTACTAATTATAAAAATGAAGGACTAATTTTTGTAAGAAATAGTACAAAATCATATGCATGGGCTATAATTACAAAGTTATTGCAATTATAGCCAAAAGGTGCCAACTATTTATGGAATAATTTGGTCTTAATAGGACCATAAATAATAAATTAAATCAAGAAATATTTTTTGAAATCATTTGTGATGCAATTTTCTAATTATTTATTGGCAATAAAATACTGGACAAATTAATAGAATGTAGAAAAATTATGGAAAAATACCAATTGCCACTAATGCATGATTTTGAAGGTACAAAAATATTTTGGGAAAAATTGGGTATCAACAGTTGCCTCTCTTTACCCAGAAAGGATGAAAGATTTGTTGGGTAAAGATATGATGACCAATTTTGACCGAGCGAAACGGTTAGAGAGATTTTGGTCGTACTCTGATTTCTGAGCTGCCTACATATCCCTGGTTTTACAGGAATCAGGTCGTATGTAGTTCCGTATTCACCGGTAAAACATACGGGTGAAGTCATTACAAGCATGGACGCAATATCTAGGGATGGGTGAATGAACGGTTTACGGGAGAGATTAGGTTTGATACAGTTGAGGAACTGGAGTGAGATCTCCCCTGCTGGGATAGTCGTTGCTCGTCGGGTTACCTGCAAATAAGAGTAATACAAGCGTATATTGTGCATAAATTTAAACATGATGCAGGTTCCTGTTGGACTATGAAAGCTGTCTTCGGGCGATTAGGGATGACGTCCTTAGACCATGATGTCCTGGGCCATGAATTGTTTGATAAGAGATTCGCAGGCCATGAAATGATGTTCTCAGGCTATGAAGATGGTGCCTCCGAACTATGACGCCTTTGAATAATGATAGTGCAAGGTTGAGAGAGATCCTCAGGCCATGACATGGTGTCTTCCGGCTATGAGGATGATGTCGTTAAACTATGACGCCTTTGGACAAGTTGGCGATATTTCAGCCCATGAGATGAAATAACATTATGTCAACAAGACAAGACTTAGTCTTGCGAATTGGGGGGCAGAGCTTAGCCCGAAAGAGAAGCGAAGTAAATAATGCTTGAGAGATAGCGCTTAGTCTCGGTGAAAGTAAATTGAAGGCAGAGTTTAGCCTCATGCAGGTATGGAGACAGAACTTAGTCTCATGCAAATGAAAGCAGAAATTAGCCTTATGCAAAGGAAGGCAAAGATTACCCTTATGAAAGATGGAGGTAGAGCTTAGTCTCGTGCAGGGGAAGGCAGAGATTAGCCTTATGTCGGGTGGAGGTAGATCTTAACCTCATGCAGATAGGAAGGCAGCGATTAGACTTATGCAGATGGAGGCAGAGCTTCGCCTCATGCAGATAAGAAGGCAGCAATTAGCCTTATGCAGATGGAGGCAGAGCTTATCCTCATGTAGAAGAATAAATAACAAATGATAGTAGAATTTCTTAGCTGGTAGCAGATTTCGATATTGCGATTGTTGTGAGAATTGTGACTTTGAAGCATATTTATCCTTTGTTCCTGCATCCAAAGGAAAATCGTGAGTTCTGTGGATGAGGAAGGTCAGTTCGTATCCCCGCTGGCTTTGCTCGACTCGTTATGCCTGGTCTGATGATCCTTTTCAAGTTATCGGGTAGCGTTTACTAAATAGAGCTATTTTGAAAGCAAGCATGCATGATTTTGCAAAGACATAGTATAAGATATATTTTAATAAATTTAGATGAACCAACGACCGTGACACGGTTCAAGACATTGCAACCTCTCATGCTTCGGAATTTTGAGGGTCCTCCTCAAAATTCTGCCCCAGTTAGATGGGTTGACGTTTCTGACTGTTGTGCATGTTGTGGTCGGCTGAACTTGCTTTAGAATTTTGAGGGTCCTCCTCAAATTTCTGCCCCAGTTTCCAATTGTGGGGGTGAAATGATATTTTTATTGAATTGTGACCGAACCCATAGGGCTGCCTACGTATCCCCTCTTAAACGGGAATCAGGTCGGGCGTAGTTCAGTTTACATCATTTGAGAAGAGCATAAAGAATTACACATAGTAGCGTTTGACTGCATCAGAATTGATCGGTTTTGGCCAGACTTCTCCATCCATTTCTGCAAGTATGAGAGCTCCTCCCGTCAGTACTTGATGAACCATATACAGACCTTGCCAGTTGGGAGGGAATTCCCCTTTGGCCTCATCTTGATGTGGAAAGATCTTCTTTAACACCAGTTACCCCAGTATGAACTGTCTTGGCTTGACTGTTTTGTTGAAAGCTCTGGTCATTCTGCTCTGATAAAGCTGTCCATGACATATTGCATTCATCATTTTCTCGTCTATGAGGGCTAGCTACTCATAACGACTTCTTATCCATTCTGCGTCGCTGAGCTCAGGTTCTTGTATGATTCTTAAGGAAGGAATTTTCACTTCAGCAGGAATAACAGCTTCCGCACCATAAACCAGCAAGTAAGGAGTTTCCCCAGTTGATGTGCGGACTGTGGTGCGGTATCCCAGTAAGACAAATGATAGATTTTCGTGCCACTGTCTATGTATTTCTATTATCTTTCTCAATATCTTCTTGATGTTCTTGCTGGCGGCTTCTACAGCTCCATTCATCTGAGGCCTATAGGCTGTGGAATTCTTGTGCTTAATTTTGAAAGTCTCTCACATGGCTTTCATCAGATCATTGTTTAGGTTGGAGCCGTTGTCGGTGATGATTGATTCTGGAACTCCAAACCGATAAATAATATGGTCGTGGAAAAATTCTACCACGACTTTCTTAGTCACTGCTTTGTAGGACGCTGCTTCAACCCATTTGGTGAAGTAATCAATAGCTACTAAGATTAACCTGTTTCCATTTGAAGTTATAGGCTCGATCGGTCCAATGACGTCCATTCCCCAAGCGACGAATGGCCAAGGCGAGCTTGTTGCATTGAGCTCATTTGGGGGTACCATTATCATATCTGCATGTACCTGACATTGATAGCATTTCCGGACATACTGGATGCAGTCCGTTTCCATGATCATCCAGAAGGAACCAGCTCTGAGTATCTTCTTGGGCAAGACAAAACTATTCATATGTGGACCGCAAGTCCCGGTATGTATCTCTTCGAGTAATCTGGAGGCTTCCTTTGCATCGACACATCTCAATAATCCCAGATCGGGAATTCTCCTGTACAAGGTTCCTCCGATGTGAAAGAAACTGTTGGACAATCTCCGAAGCGTGCGTTTCTGAGTATGATTTTCAAGCTCTTGGTACTCTCCTTTTGACAAATATTCCTTGATATCATGGAACCATGGTTTTCCGTCTGCTTCTTATTCAATATGGGAACAATATGCCGGCTGGATATGGATATTTACTAGAATAGGATCAATGAAGTTCTTATCTGGATGTTGTATCATGGATGATAGGGTGGCCAGTACATCGGCAAACTCGTTCTGAATTTTGGGGACGTGCCGAAATTTTGTCTTTGTGAACCTCTTTCTCAATTCTTGCACGTGGTGCAGATACGGTAGTATCTTGGAATTATTGGTAGCCCATTCTCCTTGTACTTGGTGTATTAGCATGTCTGAATCACCGATTACTAGCAGCTCTTGAATATTCATGTCGATGGCCATGTTGAGCCCTAGGATGCAGGCTTCATACTTTGCCATATTGTTGGTGCAGGGGAATCTGAGTTTAGCAGATACCGGATAATGTTGTCCAGTTTCCGACACCAAAACTGCTCCAATAGAGTCTCCTTTGAAATTGGATGCTCCGTCGAAGAACATTCTCCAGCCGTCATAGGATTCAGCAATGTCTTCTCCTATGAATAATACTTCTTCATCGGGAAAATATATTTTTAGAGGTTTGTATTCTCCTCCCACAGGGTTCTTGGCAAGATGATCTGCCAATGCTTGTCCCTTGACCGCTTTCTAAGTCACATACACGATGTCGAATTCACTTAGTAGGATTTTCCACTTGGCCAGCTTGCCAGTGGGCATGGGCTTCTGAAAGATGTACTTCAAGGGATCCATCCTTGATATGAGATATGTCGTGTAGGCACAGAAGTAGTGCCTCAGCTTCTGAGCTACCCAAGTTAGAGCACAGCAGGTACGCTCCAGTAGAGAATATCGTGCCTCGTATGGAGTGAACTTCTTACTTAGATAATAGATAGCATGTTCCTTTCTTCCTGTCTCGTCGTGTTGCACCAGAACGCAGTCGAAAGCTCTATCTAATATTGCAAAGTAGAGTAGTAAGGGTCTACCTGGCTCTGGCGGGACCAAAACTGATGGCGTTGACAAGTATTCCTTGATTCTGTCGAAAGCTTTTTGAAAATCCTCGGTCCATTTAGTTGCAGCATCCTTCTTTAACATCTTGAAGATCGGTTCACATATGACCGTGGACTGGGATATGAACTAGCTGATGTAGTTAAGGCGCACCACGAAACTCATCACATTTTTCTTGTTCTTTGGCGGTGGTAATTCTTGGATGGCTTTGACTTTCTATTCCTCGGTGGCTGACATCACATCCAGTTCTATTCCTCGGCGGCTGACAATGAACCTAAGAAATGTTTCGGCAGGAACCCCGAATGCACACTTCGAGGGGTTTAATTTCAGGTTGTATTTCCGCAACCTGTTGAAGAACCTCCTCAGACCTGCTATATGGTCGATGGCTATCTTGGACTTGATAATGACGTCGTCCACATATACCTTGATCTCTTTATGTATCATGTCATGGAAGATAGTGGTCATAGCCCTCATATAAGTGGCCCCAGCATTCTTTAAGCCGAATGGCATCATCTTATAATAGTAGACTCCCCATGGCGTGATGAAATCCATTTTCTCAACATCTTCTTCGTCCATCCAAATCTGATGGTATCCGGCAAAACAATCCATGAATGACTGAAGTTCATGCTTTGCACAACTGTCAATCAGGATGTATATGTTTGGAAGGGGGAAATCATCCTTCGGACTGGCCCGGTTGAGATCCCGGTAGCCGACACAGACCCTAACTTTTCCGTCTTTCTTGGGCACTGGAACGATGTTGGGTAACCATTTTGGATATTCAACTACCTTGAGTACCTTGGCATTGATTTTCTTGGTAACTTCTTCTTTGATTTTACGACTCATATCAGGCTTGAACTTTCTGAGCTTCTGTTTTACCGGCGGGCACATTGGATTGGTCGGAAACTTGTGGACCACAATGGATGTACTTATACCAGTCATTTTGTCGTACGACCATGCAAATATGTCCTCATATTCTTTCAAGAATTGGGTGTATTCCTTTTTCTCTGATGGCGACAAATGGATGCTGATGCAAGTTTCTTTGACAGTCTCTGAATCTCCCAGGTTGACTACCTCAGTTTCGTCCAGGTTAGACTTAGGTCTGTTCTCGAAATCCTCAACTTCTCTAACAATTTCATCGGGTATGACATCCTCTTCTTCTGAATCGCTATCTTTTTGTTGCGTTGTCTCATTGCATGTCATAGTCATCGGTTCATCAGGACAGGAAATAGTAATGATGTATAGATAAAAGTAATGAGATAAAAATGATAATAAATAAATACTAACTTGTTGAAACGTAAAAGCGATTGTGATAATTTAAACAAACATTTTGGAACATTGGGATTTTATTGGAAAACAAGAGAAAATACGAAAAAGGAAATCATTAGCGAAAATGAAGTAAATAACGATGTTCAGCCTTGCTACCCCGGGACTCATCGAGCCCTGGATGGTCTGACGGTCCAATTCTTTAGGAATTATACCTTGCCCACAGCTTGGCTGGTAGGGCCTTCCTCTTCCTCCTCCTCAACAATAACACAACATTCTATGCCTTCATCTCCCAGGAATAGATTCTTCAAAGATGCTAGAGTTTCTTCTTCTTCTGACCCCCATATGATATCAGCTAGTTGGAACGTCTGCTCCAAATATGGTATAGGTTGTTCCAATGGATAGTAGGGACCGCGTCATGGTGGCGACCAGTCTTCGTACTCCTGCCAAGTGTATTTGTATCCCAGCCCAAAAGTGGTGCCATGTTGCTTCAGCTGTATCGATTTGGAAATCCCCTGAAGATTCTTACCGAGCCCTTTGCCAGGCTTGTACCTGCTCCAGTTCAAGATGCTTTCGATCTTACTATCCCACCACTTATCCTTGTCTATTGCGTTGACCCGCTCGGTGTGGTGATAGGTTTCTCCACCCAGCCTTCTTCTACCTTCAACCACCGGGATGGTCTGGTGACTATAGATAGGGTTGCTTCCATCTCTGGTGGTTCCATTCAAATTTCACTGCCTGAAGCAATGTTGATGCCACAGCCCAAGCGGCATGTATCCACGGCCGCCCCAATAACAATTTATATGACGCGGATACATCTATCACCTGAAATTCAACCTCGAATCATGTAGGTCCCATCTGTAGACAAAGACTGATTTCTCCAATGGTGGCCCTCTGAGAACCGTCGAAAGCCTTCACATCCATGGACCCTTCTCTTATCTCGTACAATCCTTTGCCCAATCTTTTGAGGGTTGTCAATGGGAAAATGTTGAGGTCGGATCCTCCATCGATTATAACCTTGGTAATGAAATAATCTTCACATTGCACAGTAATGTGCAGTGCCTTGTTGTGACTTAGCCCTTCAGGTGGCAGCTCGTCCTCATGGAAAGTGATCTTGTGACTTTCCGGCACCTGTCCTACCATGTTGGCCATTTCTCCACTGGTGATGTTATTAGGCACATATGCTTCGTTCAACACTCTCATCAAAGCATTCCTATGTGCTTCTGAGTTCTGTAGCAATGACAGGATGGATATTTGGGCTGGAGTCTTGCTCAGCTGATCTATGACTGAATATTCTTTGGCTTGCACCTTTCCCCAAAGATCATCTGGACCTGTTTCAATGACGGGTGGCCTGTTGGACGCATGTTTGCTAGACTCTGCCAAGTGTTCAGGAGTATAGACCTTGCTGGTCCTGGTCATCCCCTGTGCGGCACCAGCTTCTTCCATCTTAACCTTACCTTTCCTTCTTGCTTCAGCCACGTAGTCCCAAGGTACGGCATCGGTGTTGAAAGGCGGCAGGGTTGACATTGTCACTGTAATTGGTGGGGCTATCTTCACTTCAAATGGGACAGGTGTCGTGGCAGGTAGGATTACCTCAACCTCAAATGGCACAGGTGCATCCGCAGGTGGTGCCACTTCAAACTTGAATAGGACTGACGCAGCTACCTCAACATCCCCTGACGGCTAAATCTGGACTATGATGGGATTAAGTGTGACCGCTGGTTTCTTTGGGTGATCACCTTCTTTGATTAGTCCAATCGACCCCTCTGGGCCCCATTCTTCCTCTATCTCTATCATGTTGATGCCTCCACCCCTATGGTCTGGGAGCGGATTATTGCGGACATTGGGAGTAGCTTCCTTTTCCACGGCACCAGCTTCCTTTGAAGAAATGGTTTCAAAAACCTTAGTTAGGAATATGAAGAGACGTTTCAAAAATCAGAAAGGTTTTTTAGAAAACAAGTAAAATAGTTCAAATATTCTCAGATCTGTTATAGATCTAAAGAGTTAAGAGATGAAATTAGGGTTTTGAGAGGAGTAACCCAGAGATAGAGAGATTCCGGCTTAGAAACCATAGATCTGGCCGGAAAAATAGAAAGATCTTACTCAGACGGGCCAAGGTGGCCTGAGAATGGTGAGTACAGGCCCAGGGGAGAAATGAACAGCCACTGGTCCCTTGAGGACCTCAAAGACAGCATGAATCCCGGCCATAGGAGAGCCATTAGGGCTAGGAGTGGTGGTGAGCCACCATTATTAACGGCGAGCAAGCAACAGGAGAAAGGGGGTTAGGGTTAGGGCAGAGAGGATTTGGAGAGGAGATTGAAGGGTGACGGCGGAGTGTGAGAGGAGAAATGAGGGGTTTGGGGGGGGGTGTCGTTTAGGTTAAATTAGGAAAGGGTTAATCCGGGCCGTTGATCAAAATTGATCAACGGCCAGGATTTAGCAAGAGTTGGGTCGGGAAGGGGTAGGATTTTGGGCCTAGGTGTATGGGCTGGTTTAATTAAGGCATTTGGGATGATTTTAATAGGTTGTAATTGAATTAAAAATGGGCTATTTGTTAAATACCAAGATAACTTAATTAAAATAATTTTACAAAATAATTACTAATTATAAAAATGAATTCTATGCATAGAAATAATTTTAAAATGATTATTTGGTATTTAAAAATATAAAGGACTAACCCTGAGGGGTAGCTCAACTGGTAAAGGCACGAGGACAAAGTGCTTCAGGTCGCCAGTTCGAGCCCCTGCAGGGCCAATGGAGGCATTACAAATCGGCCGCGTCGCCAGGGCCCCGTGGAACTAACCGTGCACCCGCTTTGAAACAGCGGGACTCTGTGGGTATAGCTAGTCGGGTTCGCAAAGCGATGCTCAGAAACCACGCAAAAAAATATATAAAGGACTAATTTCTGGTAAGACATAGTACAAAATCATATGCATGGGATATAATTGCACAGTTATTGCAATTATAGCCAAAAGGTGCCAATTTGGCCATTTATGGAATAATTTGGTCTTAATAGGACCATAAATAATAAATTAAATCAAGAAATATTTTTTGAAATCATTTGTGATGCAATTTTGTAATTATTTATTGGAAATAAAATACTGGACAAATTAATAAAATGTAGAAAAATTATGGAAAAATATTAATTGCCACTAATGCATGATTTTGAAGGTATGTATGCAATTTCAAAAATATTTTGGGAAAAATTGGGTATCAACACTTGCTTCAAGCCTTTGATCGTTGATTTGGTTGCGTCCGATTCTTCGGGGGGGACGAAGTTTCGGGGAGTGAGGAAGTCTTCTTCATCATCCTCTGGGACCTGTTCATTTCTTGACCCCTCCGAGGTAGAGTAAATGGGTGCCAGTGCCATGTCACGCACGGCAAACATTTCCTTTGCCGCGTGTTGCTCCCCATACACCATTTTCACGCCATCTTTAGTTGGGAATTTTAACATCTGGTGGAGAGTCGACGGTACCGCCCTCATGCGTTGTATCTCGTGTTACCCTCGATGACATGAAACTTGATATCCCGAACCGTACCAGACACACTGACTGGGAGGGTGATTTCCCCCTTCGTTGTTTCGCTCATCATGTTAAATCCACTGAGGGATCGAGAGTCGGGCACGATTCGGTCGAGCAGCTCGAGCTGCTCCACTACTTCCCACCTGATTATATTGGCCGAGCTACCTGGATCCACGAGCACAAATTTAATTTGAACATTATTTAAGAGAAAATAAATTACCAGTGCATCACTATGTGGCTGGGACAGGGCTTCAATATCTTCTTCACTGAACACAACAATTCATTCGGGCATAACTTTGAGTTCATTCTTGGTGGTAATGGGAAGTTTGGCCCGTTTGAACGTGGGTTCTCGCGGGACATCGGTCTCCCCAGTAATTGTGTGAACAAAGTGCTGGGGTTCTCTCAGCCCATTCTCCCTGTTCGATCCTCTTTCTCAAAAGTAGATCTTGGCTCGACCGTCGAGAAACCCACAAAGATGCCTTTTTGCCGATCCTTAGGCGCCATACTTGCAAAAAAGCCAACTCATAATCCACAAATAAAGTTTATTTCCTTTAATTAACAATGACGTATCGTAAATAAAGATGGCAATAATCCAAACAGTAATAATATCTTAATGTCATACCACAGCCTAGATGCGGCCAATACAGTGCAATCCCCTGTCACGATCCAAAATCTTACCTTAAGGATTGTGATGGCACCTACTCTCTATAATTAGGTAAGCGGATCACCTGCAACAGTTAAACCAATTAAACATGATATTATGAAGCAGAATTTAATATAAATGAGAAATTTAAAGGTGATACATGCCAACACGGTGATAATCACTACAAATCCCCAAGACTATGTAGTACAGAATCACGAACTCTAGCTGAATACATAGAAATATCTCAAGACAAAATACAATATTGTTCACATAGTGAAAGTATAATTAAAAGGAAAGGACTCCAAGGAATTGTGGTGATCAAGCAACTCTACCTTGAATCCTCACGATCAAAGAAGCTAACACTGCCTAGGACCACTGCCTCCAACACATGTATCTACGCAAAAAATGTACAGAAGTATAGAATAAGTACACCACGGTTGGTACGCAGTAAGTATCAAGACTAACCTTGGTGAAGTAGTGATGAGGTTCAAGTCAAGACACTCACTAATTAAATAGGTCGTGGAAAATATCAATATAAAGCTAGCAACGAAAAGCAAAGTAAATAAATGGCAAAAGAGAAAATTATGTGATAAAACGGCAAAATAATCAAAGCACTGATAAAATACAAGTGAAAGCAATTAAGTAAAAACAACGACAGTTCTAATCAACAAACCGTTCCGGCACAGGATTTACAACAAGAGTCACCCCGAGACACCATACCTCAAAATCACAAATTTCAAGTCACAAGTCACGAATCTTATACACACGACACCTCGTGCCTACATTATCAATCACCCTCTCATGGCAAAGGCCTCATGCCACAATATAAGTCACAAGTGCACGGACAACTCACGTTGCCAATATCACAATTCTCTCTGCGTGGTTATAGGCTCAATCTGTCCAGTGTGGTCAATGGATATTCACAATCCACCCAGCGTGGTCACAGACTCAATGTCACAATCCGTCAATGGTCACAGCCTTAATGTTACAATCCACCCGGCGTGATCATGGGCTACCGGTCCAAACCATATTGCAGAGAAAGCAGATATACAAGTATACGTGTACATGATCAATGAACATCAAGTTTCATCCTCCGGGACTGGTATAAATGACATGTTATGGTGTATGCATGTGCAAGTGTACTATCATAGCTCAAATCATCAAGTAATATCAGCGACACCAAGTAGCACACTGGGAACAACATACCTAATCACGTGATATGCATGACATTCACAAGGATGTCAAAAGCAACAACCAGAATACTCCTCTTTCATCAACATCACGCCCCTAGGCCATCACATAACATCCTCATGTAAGCACCAATATCATCGCATTGACAATATCATAATAACCACCCTTATCTCTCTTCCCAGACAATATATCAATATCCACCCATATCGCTCCATCCTGATTAACACAATAGCCACCAGTATCACTATGCCCAGACAGTATATTAATTGTCACCCGTATCGCTCTGCATAATCAACAATAGTGAAATGTCACCCTTATTCTAAGCATAACAATAATCAATCTATACAACATGTCCACATATTCCACAACATTGCCAAACAAATTACTAATATCACAATATAGCATAGCCCACGACTCGATAACAATGTATGCAAGAATTTCAACAACAAAATGAAATGGGAAATAACTCGACAATGAAAGATATTTCATATAATAACATCTTCAATTAAAAGCATATTAATAACCTAAGAGTCTAAGGCGGTCAATTTCCACATATAAGCCCGGGTACACACTCGTCACGTCATGTACACGTCTTTCACATAATTAAGATAATGCATTTAGACCAAATCGTACAGGGTAGTTTCCCCCCACACATAGTTATACAAGATACTTATCTCAAAGAATCTAAATCAATACTCTAAGAAATCCTTCCCGCGTGAAACAACCTCCGGATGGCTCGAATCTAGCCAAACTAACTTAATATCATAAATAAAAGCCATAGGAAACGATTTCGGATAATAAAGATTCGATCTTTAATGAAAACCCAAAAATCAACCCCATGCCCACACCTTGGAACCCGACAAAGCTCAAAAATTCTGAACACCCGTTCCGATACAAGTCCAACCATACAAAAATCATCAGTTTCTGTCCTCCAATCAGCCTTCAAATCATCAATTTATTTTATCGAAAGTTTTTTACTAATATCCCCAATTTCTCCAATTCAAATCATCAATCAGACACTAAAATCGAGTTTAGAATCATGAAATATAAACAAATCCGAGTCAAAAATACTTAATCCAATCCAAATCGTGAAAATTCGCTCCAAAATCGTCCAAAACCGAGCTCTCTAACTCAAAATGTGATAAAATAATCAAAACCCTCGAAATAGAGTATTAAATAGCTCTGCCCAGATACACACATTGCGATCACGAAAAAGACCCTATGATCGCGAAGACCAAATTCACCCAGCTGCCCAATCGTTTTGTGCAAATGCAACATAGTAGTTGCGAACAAGGTGACCAACTCCACAGTCCCTATGCGAACGTCGCCTCACTCGCGAACGCAAAGGACAAGTACATGATGCCCTTCTAGATTTCCCTTTTATGCGATCGCGGCATCCAGCTCGTGATTGTGATAGCCACAATCCCACATACTTTGCAAACGCATTTTACCCTTCGCGAACGGGTAGAACAAAATGCGCCTGCCACCAAATGCTCCTCGCAAACTCAACTCCTTAGTCGCGATCGTGATGAAGAACCATATAACAGTCATCAGTAACCCAAAACGGAGTGCCCCATAGTCCTTCTGAAACACACCAAAGGCCCCAGGGACTCCGTCCAATCACACCAACCAACCCCAAAACATAACACGAACCAACTCGAGGCCTCAAGTAACACCAAACAACATAAAAATTACGAATTGCACCTCAATTCAAGCCTAATGAACTAATGAACTTTCAACTTTTAAACTCATGTCGAACCATGTCAAATCAACTTGGAATGAACTCAAATTTTGAACACAAGTTTCGAATGACATAACGAACCTTCCAACTCTCGAAACAACAATTTGAACCCGATAACCTTGAAATCAACTCTCGGTTAAATGTATAAGCTTTTTAAACCTTGACTTTTGCCAATTAGAGCCAAAACGTTTCACAAACATCCGAATGCAAATCCAGACATACGCCTAAGTCCAGAATTACCATACGGACCTAACGGAACCATCAAAACTCCGATCTGAGGTCAAATACATAAAAGTCAAACTTGATCAACCTTTCTAACTTCAAGCTTCTAAAATGAGAATCATTCTTCTGAATCAGTCCCGAACCACTCAAAAATCAAAACTGACGGTAAAAGAAAAAAATTTTAATACACCATATGAAGCTACTCATGACCTCATACTACCAAACAAAGAGCAAATGCTCAAAACGACCTGTCGGGTCATTTTATTCTCCCTCACTTAAATATACGTTCGTCCTCAAACGTACCAAGGTCGTTCCAAATCCATCAAATCACCATATACATCACAATACACATAACCATGGGTGATCCCACATCACCCAATCCATATAAACCTGACAACACAATATAACTAAAGATCCTTACTTCAACCTTAGTCTGTAAACCTTAGAACCCAAATCCCCAACATCCGAAACTCATTATAAGATACACTTGTATAGTCCTAAACAAGCTATATCAATCTATAACCATATTTCAATACATAATCAAATGATATACCACATAACTCAAATACTCATAGCAATAACTTCTGACCACAATAGTTGCTCAATAACAAACCCGGTACCGGTAACAAACCGCATATCAACTAAAAGCTTGTTTTGAACCTTCGTACACTTCCAATGATGAAAGAAACATACATATACTCATAACCTCTCATCAGATCAACAAGTCGTGGAGTTCTCTGCCCGACAAGAACCATAACCAAATTCTAAGTTGACTAGTGTCGTT
Source organism: Nicotiana knightiana (assembly GCA_005239525.1). Classification (NCBI taxonomy): domain Eukaryota; kingdom Viridiplantae; phylum Streptophyta; class Magnoliopsida; order Solanales; family Solanaceae; genus Nicotiana; species Nicotiana knightiana. Next base: position 70,363 of record ML412515.1, on the reverse strand, counting down.
ATCCTTCCCAACATACCTTAATCAAATTCAATAGCGCTCATTCTAGTCCAATAACCCCATCTCACCCAGTACAAGCTGCTTTACCAACATGCCACACCATTACCACCTCAAGCTAGACATTGTGCACTCCGTGCACGAAACAAACAACAACTCGAATGTACCCAATGATGGAAAGAGAATCAAATGAGAGAACGATCCTGCAAGCTCAACAAATATCCCCACAAAGTGCAATGCCATGAATCCATCAGAGAAGGAGAAACCAAAAAACAAAAAATAAACAAAATGGTTCATATCCTAACATAACATCACTGCGATGCATGACCCAATCCAAACACCGGTCCCTATGGGACATCTCGGGCCATGATGCTCGCAATCCACAACCATATGCATATCAATAGAAAACACGCAAAGTTCACGATCATAACCATGGAAAAACGGATAACACAATGTACCACAAACAGGAAAACTATAATCAAGGCATATTAACTATGCAACACCCTAAGAGCCATCTCGCTCGAATTCTGCCACAAGGCCCAAATAGTATCGCATCGTATGTGAAAATAGTCATCAGTCTCACAACTCACCATAGCATAGAAGAGTAAATCATGGAACACATCAGAACACGAATAAGATCAACTCTAATCGATGACAGCACCCTCAATAATAGTTGTACTGAGTAAAGAAATCCGATGCGATGTAGAATACACACTCTCATTAGGCCTACCTGTAGCCTCCAAATCAATTATGATTCTCCCGAATTAGGTAGATAACATTCAAAAAGTCCACAATAATGTATCCATAACACGTACAATCAGCCGTCAACTCTTAACATACCTTCACCATCCGAAACCAAGGAACAATGTGCCTCTGAGAACCCTCCTAGTCTTCAAACCCCTAGAATACAAGAATCTTCATGTCTGATCCCAACTCCACCACTCAAGTGACTGATACATCCCTCATACACAATCATCTCATGTGAAATAATTTCATAATTTTTCTGTAACTTATAGCAATCTAAACATCAGCAGTCGATCAACCAAGCGATTACCGCAGTATCAGCCAAGCATCCGTAAGTCAAAACAAAGTGTGCCTTCAGAAATGTGCACCCTTCTCGGGTAATACCAGATAGTTCCAGCATTCTTCTAAACATCTGATACCGTCCATGCTATTTAGAACTCACGACTCGATCCAGGAGAAAAAATTACAGCACACAACAAACTCCCCATGCATGTAGAGTACATCAACCGCAAATCGTGGCCGAACCTTCGCAACTCTTCGGAACACATTGGAACCTCTTCAAAAGTCGTTCTCCTTGCTCTTAATCACCCTCAATGAAATCCTTCACAATTCGTAGCAAATCCATAAGCACATCCTAGCTCAATAGCTAATATAACAAATAACCATACAATCTGATCTTTTATGGCAGGCTCCCCTACTTGGCTACAAGCCCTACAACACACTGTCTGTAACCCATAGCACCCTTCCTTCGTAGCTACCCCAGTCTCGCACTATTAACCAGCTAAATACTTCATAAACTCATGTGACTCTAGTCATAAAACACTCTGAAGACTCTGTCAAGCGCATCCTCACCCTGGTGACAGTCAAGCCAACTTCTTCAAGTGCCCTGAATGATAATATATACCTTCTAGTGAATAGAAGCCTCATAATAAACACACAACCTCAAATCCCCCCGGCTAACTTCAAATCAACATCCCCGTGAACCTACCACGATTACAACAACTAGGCAATCAATTAAATCCTCTCGAGTCCATACTCACCAATCAGATACAAAAATCCCATGAGTCCCATACGTGAACAACTGAAAGGTCTACCATTCCATCTGTATCCTCAATCTGGACAACACATCGATACAATAATCGGGCATCCATAGCCCCTCGCACCACCTTCGCATCATGACAAGTCATCGGTGCATCGCTGAAACTGAGTATGCAATATCATATACGAGCGGATGTAAGGGAATACAAGACGTACGTTTCAAGTTGAATCAGTATCGCACGATAAGGAATGAAAGAAGTGGAATTTTCTAATAATTTTGTAGCCTCTCGAAGATAAGTACAAACGTCTCCGTACCAATACTGTATTAAACTTGCTTGTGACTCATAAAACTTATGAACCTAAAGCTCTGATACCTAATTGTCACGACCCAAAATCTCACCTTAAAGTGTGTGATGACACCTAGTCTCTATAACTAGGTAAGTCAATCACTTACAATATTTAAACCAATTAAACATGATATTATGGAGTACAATTTAATATAAATGAGAAATTTAAAAGTGATGCATGTCAACATAGCGATAATCACTACAATCCCCAAGACTATGTAGTACAGAGTCACGAACTCTAGCTGAATACATAAAAATATCTCAAGACAAAATATAATATTGTCCCGATAGAGAATTGACAGTATAATTAAAAAGAAAGGACTCTAATGGACTGCGTCGCTCAAGCAGCTCTAACTTGAATCCTCACGATCAAAGAAGCTAACACTGCTTGGGACCACTGCCTCCAACACCTGTATCTGTACACCAAAATATACAGAAGTGTAGTATGTCAGTACCCAGTAAGTATCAAGACTAACCTACGCGGACTAGTGACGAGGTTCAAGTAAAGACACTCACTAATTAAGTAACATGTGCAAAATATCAATATTAAGCTAGCAACGGAAAGCAAAGTAAATACTAGGCACAAAGAGAAATCATATGATCAAACAACGAAATGATCAAAGCATGGAGAAAATACAAGTGAAAGCAATTAAGGAAAAACAACGACATTTCTAATAAACAAACTGTTCCAACACAGGATTTACGACAAGAGTCACCCGAGGCAGCACACCTCATTATCACAAATCTCAAGTCACAAATCACGAATCTCATACACATGGCACCTTGTCTCCACATTATCAATCACCCTCGCACGGCAAAGGCCTCGTGCCACAATATAAGTCACAACCACACTGACAACTCACATGTTGCATGAATAACTCACGTGCCAATATCACAATCCACCCGGCATGGTGGTCACAGGGTCAATATTACAATCCGCCCGGGGTGGTTACCGGCTCAATATCACAATCCGCCCTACGTAGTCAAAGGCTCAATATCACAATCCGCTCGGCATGGTCACAGTCTCAATATCACAATCCGCACGGCGTGATCATATGCTTAATATCACGGGCTACCAGTCCAAACCATATTGCAGAGAAAGAAGATATACAAGAATACATGTACATGGTCAATGAACATCAAGTTTCATCCTCCTGGCCGGGTATAAATGATATGTTATGGTGTATGTATGTGCAAGTGTACAATCAAAACTCAAACCATCAAGTAATATGAGTGACACCGAGTAGCACATTGGGAACAACAAACCAAATCATGTAATATGCATGGCAAACATAAGGAAGTCAAAAGCAACAGCGAGGATACTCCTCTTTCATCAACATCGCGCCCCCAGGTCATCACATAGCATCCCCATATAGCCATCCTTATCTCACTACGTTGACAATATCATAATAGCCACCGCTATCGCTCCGCCCAGATAATATATCAATAGCCATTTGTCTCGCTCCGCCTCACAATAACACAATAGCCACATATATCACTCTGCCCAGACAGTATATCAACAGCCACCCGTATCGCTCCGCCCTGACAATAACATAATAGTCACCCATATCACTCCGCTCAGATAGTATATCAATACGCACACGTATCGCTCCATATAATCAACAACAGTGAAATGTTACCCTTATGCTCCATATAACCACAATCAATCCACACAGCATATCCACATATGTCACAATATTGCCTAATAACAATACCAATATCACATGAAGTATTGTTATATCATAAAAAGATCATACAATATTCAATCCGCTCCAATTCCTTAGAGATTTTTTTACTGAGCATAAAATTTAAAATGTTACTCGAAGAAGTCGCTCCTAATAGAAGTAATATTTCGACTAAAGAGTGAGCCTAAAGTCGAGTTTCAAGTGCATCCCCTCTCCTTGCACCTTATTGATGAAGCAGATGCTTTTCGTTTTTAAATTTCGGTTTCCCTTAAATGTGTTTCACCTATTGATCAAAAAAGGATCCCTAATATATTCATGAAACAAGAGGCATGGAGAGGTGTAGACGGTGCAATTGTTTTGATTGCTCAATCTTTGTTTAATTTTCAAATTTATTGGGTAGTTACTGAGTGTGAGATCAGAAACATCGGATGAACTTCTCAAAACATTATTGATATCCTCTAGATTTCACCCTCGAATTTATCGACAGAAACTATGTTGGGTTTTAGCTCCATTTGTAGGAGAGCAGTTCTTTCTACATCTTTGCTCATCATTAATATCATTTGCGCTTGTGTGGGCAGGAATCAGTTATATTAACGTGACTTCTATTTCATTCTTCGAAAATGCTGCATACCACAGTGAAACAAGCCCCAAAAAGAGTATCCAAGAAACGCAATTCTTTGCCAAATATCATGTTTTAATTGAAGACTTGTATGCACTCCGTGACATTATTAAAGGGAAATTCGTGATTTATGGTCACAATTTTTCTTGCATGTTTGATTGATAAGAATGCTTGGCTTACAGAAATTTCGACCTCCTTTAAGCTTGAAAATTTTGAGGCACAACACCCCAAACCCCTTATGAGTTGCCAAGATCTTTCCAAAAGTGTCGTGAAACCGTGGAACTTTAGGTTTCTGTAATCGTCACGTGTTACATTTTTTATCAAATATGTTGTCAAGCATCCAGCTAGCTAAAATAAGAGAACCTCTTTTCCTTAGGTATATCCACGGCCACCTACTAAGTAATGCTTTAACGCAAGGGTCAATGCGAAATGTAATATATGGGTAATCTTTTGCAGCATGGCTGGAGAGACAACAAATGAAGATCATTCTCCGTTACTAGAAGCAATTAGTAGCTCATTTACCTTGGGGTTTGAATTGGATCCAAGTAATGTGGATGTTACAATGTATTTTTTTGATTGGATTAGCTTGAAATGTCTGTTAAAAAGCTAATTCCCATACATCCACACATGCGGATGCAACAGACAAACAACACATTGCACCAATAATCACATAGGATAATACTCGCAGTCATTTGGGAACAAGGACTTCAGAAGATCCATGATCATCGGCAAAGGCTACATTACAGAATCAAACAACCCAAGCAGGATGCCGATAGTTCAAGAAACCTTGTGAAGAGTTCCAACAGTTAGCATGTTTGCATGGATTACGTAGCATACTATGGGAAGATATATGTATATATATATATATATATATATATGGTACTGTATAAATCTTGTATGTCATAGAAGATTAACGTTTATGCAAGCCTAATCATTTGTATACTGTTGGGTAGGAAATATAATTACCCCCCATCACATTGCAACTCTAACCTTTGTCTATGAGAAAGTAATTTTCCTCTATGCGTTACAAGTCTTTGCCTCCTTGCTTTGGTATCATTTCAGAATTAAATTTTTGTCAAGCAGCATATATAGATCCCGCATTTGCTAGAGATCCTTTATGATGCAACCTATAATCAAGAAGAGACATTTTTCCGATTCATTCACAGCAGTTTAAAGCCACATTCATGGACAGCCTATAATGTATTGTTTCTTTCTGTTCTAATGGGCTGTGATGTCCTGTTTATCAATCAATTACATCATACCTAAAGCAATTCTCCATCCTCCATGGCTATAGTATGACGATCATACCACAAAAGTCAAACAAATGATATTGTAATGCTCGGGATTTACTTTTAAGAATCTAAAATTGAAATCAAGCAGAAGTTAAATTTCATCTCTAGTACTTAGAAAGATTAGTCAAGATTCAACATAGAACCAGCAGTATTATAGCATATAAAAAAAAACTATAGCAGAAGTCATCGGTGAGAGCTACTTTTCATGTATTATATCAAATCTTATTCTTGTCAACCATTCTCTGAATTATGACGTAATCAAACCTCATATCCATCTTCCAGCTGTGAGATGACACTTGCAAAGACGCGGTAACCTTGGCACATATCTGACAGCAGACAATATTCATTCTTAGCATGGTATGTAGCCATTAAGCCTGCATGTCATTCATTTCAAAAGGTTCAGATTAGAACAAAAGTTTATTCGACTCAATTAACAAGAAGAACAATCAAACAGTACATTTAAGAAATGCAATTGTGTCAAATGATACATATTCCAATAGTCAAATGAAGCTTCTTAGCAATAGACTGCACAGAGCTCCATAAATGAGTTGGAGCAGGGGTTGGAAATGATGTGCAGAGTTCACATTCTTAAGCTGATGATAGATTGATTCTATGTGCTGACATCTGACGATACCTTGATTATTTGTGATGCAGAATTGAGAATAGATAAAGCATTGGAGGGCAACTTTTGAATCTATATCCAGTCTATAAGGATATGGTAAAAAGTCACATCTTTCCAGTCAATAATGTTATGTACCAAGTATATATTTGGATAATCCATCAGGAACTAAATCTACATCTGAAGGGATATGGCAAAGGGTGGTGCAAATTTTAAAAAGCTATCAAGGTGGAACAAACAATTTTGGGAACTTCTCTCTTTTGGGGGAAGGGTAACTCTGATTAACAATCCTATGCTGGATGCATTACCAGCTTACATGATATTCTTATCTCTAATGACAAAAAAGGGTGAAGAGAAGGTCAGACCAGCCGAATGGGATTAGGAATATGTTAAAATGCACCCATCTCCTGCCTATTTAGGCATTCAGTTCAGTCAATTTCTGCACTCCTAGATTATAACCATTGAACATTTACTCCTCAAGCCTGTTTGCACCAACTAATACCCAATCGAAAGTGTGCTTCCAAACAGAAAATGTCAGAAGGATTGGTCACCAAAGCTTGCGTTCAAATTGATGGTTGCATGTTACATCTTCATTGTACATCTAAACCTACTCAGTCCATATAGTAATGTCTTATTGGTTCAGAATTATGTCTAACAACGGGAAAGGATAATGATGAAACTACAAAAATGGAAATTGTACCGTAGCCAGAAGTTTGAACATCAAAACCCTCGTCCTGCCACACAAAGAATGAATAAGATACTGAAAATTCGAGTTTCTAGATGGCCAAACAAGTAAATCTGAAAGAAGTTATCCACCTGCAGATCTCTTATCAATGGCAAAGTACCAGTTATAGAATATGGTTTTACATGGCCAACTTCCTCTTCAGTAGCTTTGCATAGCACATGAAAGCCCCGAGAATTGAGATCACAAGCAACTCCAGACGAAGCTTCATCAAAACTTATAGTGATTCTGGTGGATTAATGCGGCACATTAATTGCTAACGAACAATTAAAAGAAAGTAAAACTCATAGATAAACTAAGGAAGTAATTACTTGAGCTCTAGCTTTTATGGACAACTCCATGTAATCATATGATTTCTCATCTTGTCAAAGAAGCGTATAACATACCTGCCCCTTAAGTTCTCATCTGGCAGGACATATTTTGAAACAGGACCTCGACAATCAAGTTTGTCAATGTTGGCATTTATATCATCAACATATTCTTGTAATTTCTTCATAGCATCTGATACACTGAACAAGGGTGCATTGTTAAAAATCCTACTACCTTCGAAAGACTCGTCTGTTCATTTCTTGTTTCAAAATACAAGCTGAAAAGTTCTTGATTTTGCAGAAATTGAAAAAAAAAGACTCGTAGAAATGAGATATAATTAAAATTGCAGACAAAAACAAGTAAAAAGCAGAAAGTAAAGTGTAATAAGGTATGAGAGCACTATGACATTTCTTAACAAATTAATCTTCTTTATCAAGAACTGAAAAGGAATAATAGAGAGCAAAACACATACCTGTAAAATGGAGTCAATCTGCAAAGAAATAGATATGGTTAAATATCATCATCGATGAAAGATCTAAAGGAGGCCGTGACGAAGAAACTTACCTAACATCTCCAGAAACAGTGCACTCAGCAGGAATTTGGTTGATTCCGCCCCCAGGATCTGTAGAGCAAATAATTTAGCACATAAAAGCAGCTGGAGAAAATATGCTCAACATTTTCAAATTCATCGTACAAAGACTTGAGAACTTACAAAACCACTGAGTTGGTTTCATCGTCGATGGTGTAGCAAATTCATAAACTTGCTCTTTGGGATGGGCAGGGAAATCTCGATAGAAGCGGGACTGAATTTCTTTGAGTGCTTCCATTGCAAGCTCCAGAGGATTGATAGCCTACCCATTTGGCATAAAATTTCAGACAAATTAGAAGGTATCTACCTAGAAAAAAGGTTTCAGTTTCACTGTATTCAAGAGCATAAAGTTGTATCGATTCAAGGAGGTTCGCAAGTAAAGTATATAAGCTAGAGAGAGAAAGGTAACTCGACATTCTCTCTAGTTCAAACTCAACCGACGCATTTTTTTTTATTAATCATTCAACTCAAGTGATTGGGTAATATTTAATTCATTAATGGTTCATTGCAGGTCACTAGTCTTATGACATCACGTGGAGCCAGTCCAAGTCAGAAATTTGGTACAAGCGGGTGGGTGGGCACAGGATAAATTAATGAGCAGAATGAATGTTAGCAGAAAGGTGATCCTCTGGTTCTGCCACTTGGCTTGGTAGGCCATGGCAACATACTCAGGAAATGGAAGTTCAAGGAAACTAGCATATGCATATTTCTGCTCCCATAAGTTTAACAAATATGGGAGGTTTTTTAGTACTGTGGCATTATAAGGATCGAGAAGATCATTTCTCATACTTCCAGAAGTTACAAGTGATGGCGGATGGGACGAACTGGCCAACAAAATTAAAAATTCATGTATAAAGATGGCTCAATCTTCAGGGTAAAAATTATGACAATTCTTCTAAAAATCTCTTCAGGTGATCAAAGGGGTGCAATTCTCCTCCATCGGAGCCCATTTCCCTAACTTGCAGTGCAAATGTGATGATGCTGTAAAGAAGATCAGGTGGCTTTATAAAGAGCCCAAGCTTAGTACAAGAGAAGCATTGATCCATCAGAGGACCTTCTGGGAAGATGCATTGTAAGCAGATTTGCCGGTGAGATAACAGAGGTACCAACATGTTCAGATGTGAGAAGATGAATTCATAAGAAAAGGTACTCTCCAACAGGCATTCAAGTTTATGAATAATGGCTTTGAATTTTTATTTGAGTTTCGTTCCAAAAAGAAGCCTAACACTTTATGATGGGGTTTGGGGGGGGGGGGGGGGGGGGGGGGGGATGGAAAAACAACTCGTTCGAAACTCAAGTTGTAGACTCGGACATCAGGGTGTGCTCTAGCAGAAGTTGAACCTGAATGGGTGTTGAATAGATAGGTCTTCCACTCCATCTATGATCAAAAGTATCATGAAGGCAACTGCAGATAAAAGTATCCTCACCTGAATGGGTGTGGAGGATGGCGACAAAGACAAGAGGAAATATTGATTAGAAACCACCTCTGATAGGCCCGGATCAGCGTTAGAGGACCCAGCAGATAAAATACCGAGACAAATAGAGGTGGAAATAGAAAATTTCATATACAAGGTCCCAATATGGACTGAATTACTTGCAAAACCAGAACCTAGTGGATTCTCATAGATAACAATCGCAGACAAACGGATGCTTTGGTTGGACCTTCGGTTAGATTGATGGGAGTAGTCACGTGGCAAGTCGCGAGTGTAATTTGAATTTCAAAGGGCGCCATTCTGATTTAGTGACCAGATGCTGGAAACATACAAGTGAAACACTAGTTACAACTCATAATGAATTGTGCCCATTTTGTCTTGAGCTCAATATTAACGAAGACAAGCAGATGAAAAACTTGGGCCACGCTGTGGTGATCACTATTTCGAACAGCAAGCACAGAGAATGGGCTCTCAATGAAGATAATTCAAGAACCCAATTGGACTCACTTCAGCCGGAAATAGAGGCCATTATTTACACAAAAAGATCAGGGGAAGCTTTAGTAACTACAGTGTCAGAATCTCCGTTGCAGGTGTCAGAACCTTCTTCCAGTTCCTTTCTCATCACAACAGAGAAAGTGACAACATGAAATTAGTTCAATACCATCACAAATAGACGATGATGCGATGACTATTATTCATTGTGCAGATGTAGAAGAAACAAGTCATAGGAGGAACGAAGCATTACAAATTGTTGAGGCAGAGCTTCCAAACATAGCATGGCAAGAGGAGGAAGCAGCCCTTTTGGAGAATCAAACGGAAAGGCAGAGCTAGATGCTTTCAAAAGAACGTGATAAAGCTGAGCAGATAATATAGGACCAGAATTTCAGGAGTGCGACACTAAAGTTTTCTCTGTACATGAAACTTGATAGAAGAAGACAAGATAAAAGAAGAGACTGCTGCCTGTGCACTCCCAGCAATTCCGAGTTAAAAGGTGAGTACGAACTGAAGAGACTACTATTCGGTGTTTCTAAAAGCGAAAAGCACAAAAAAACGACAAGGTCCATGGGGCTTGATGAGAAAAGTAAGATGGGTTTATCTAGTATTATCTTAGGAGACCTAGCTTAATCAAATAAAACTTCAGAATCTGGAAAGTGGCCATACAACACATTGACAGCTGGGACTTACTTCCAAGAGCATCTTATAGTACTTAGTTAGCAGAGTTAACTAAATGGATTAACACCAAGGATAGCTTCTACGAATTAATTCACAAGCCGCTCCATATCTAAGCAAAAAGCATAAAACAGCTCTTAATGCAGTGTTTTTGGCAGCCAGATAAATTCTTATCAAAGCCTCAAGGATTCGCGAGTATTGACTTGGATGAATAGCTGCTCTAGAGTGGTCATCTATACTAACTAATATCCAACAATGTCAAAGACCTGCCTAACTAAAGCGGCTCTAACAGATATCCAACAATCTCCTTGTGGATTTAATATCACACGAATCGCTATACTGAATGGGAGTCAGTCTGCAACAGTAGAGAGAATGACTTGACCTAACCAAATAACATAAATGCTATAAAAGTTGAAAACCTAAGTTGTAAGTGAGTGTTTACTAATAAAAGATGGGCTACAATCATCAGAGGTCATGTAATAGCTCTCGAGGCATCAACAGGACAAACAACAGAATACTAACAACCATCATGTCTCTCAAACCTAGCTGCCTACTCAACCTAAGACTCCATTTTAGGATTTTATGGATATTCAAATATACTCCTCATGAAGAGTAATAGAGGTCTACGCACAGATTGCAAGGCTATCCCGGTGAGAACCTCGTGAACCAGCATAGGCTCTTGGTGATGGACTTAAAGATCAAGAGGAAGAAGAGAAAGAGGGTGGTGCGGGGTCGACCGAAGATCAGATGGCTAGTCTTGACTAAGGACAAAGCTCGGGAGTTGGGAGAGAAGTTGCTGGCTATGAGGGCCAGGAGGAGCAGTGGGGACGCAAGTAGTATGTGGACTATGACAGCGAACTGCATTAGCAAAGCGGCAAGAGAGGTGTTAGAGGTTTCGAAGGGTTACTCTGGCGGCCACAGAGGGAACTGGGGATGGAATGAAGAGGTCCAAGGAAAAGTGGAAGCCAAGATAGCGACGTATTTGAAGTTAGTGGAGAGCATAGACGAGAAGGAGAAGAGGATGAATAGGGAGTGATACAAGAAGGTTAAGAAGTTATCCTTGGTGTTGGGCGTCACAGAAGCTAAATCTGCTGCGTTTGGTCGTTTGTACGAAGAACTTAGGGACAAAGGTGGGGACAGGAAGCTATTCAGACTGGCCAAGGTAAGAGAGAGGAAAGCCCGTGACCTAGACCAAGTGAGGTGCATCAAAGACGGGGAAGGCAGAGTTCGAATGAAGGAGGCACAGATTAAACGAAGGTACATACTTCCATAAACTCTTGAATGAAGAGGGGGACAAGAACATTTTGTTGGGTGATTTGGAGCACTCTGACAGACGTCAAGATTATGGATATTATAGGCGCATAAAAATCGAGGAGGTCGAGGGAACTATGCCTAAGATGAGCAGGGTCAGAGCGACAAGGCCAGATGAAATTCCGGTGGAATTTCAAAAGTACGTCGGTAGGGCAAGCTTGGAGTGGCTCGGTGGATTGTTTAACGTTACTTTTAGGACGGAGAAGATGCTGAAGAATGAAGGTGGAGTATAATGATTTCGTTGTACAAGAACGAAGATGATATTTAAAATTGCAACAATTATAGAGGCATCAACTTGCTTAGTCATACTATAAAGCGCAAACAAAGCGTGGGCTTTAGTGAAAAAAGACGCAACTGGAGAAAAAGTAAAAATATGCATGTAGTCCAAGACTAATCATTATAAACATGAATAACAAATATATGGACAAAGAAATTGAAAAATAATTCACGATACACAAAGCGAGGCGAAGCGCTCAACGTGTTTTGAGCCTCCCTTCAGGGCTCAAGCGCGCTTTAAGCGCGCCTTTGACAACACTGGTGAGGAGGTGCGAGCGATTGGCTTTGATGGGTAGGAGTAGAGGTAAAGGGAGACCTAAGTAGTACGGGGGAAGGTGATCAGGCAGGACATGGTGCAACTTCAATTTACCGAGGACATGGCCTTTAATAAAAGGGTATAGAGGCCAAGAATTAGGGTAGAAGGTTAGCAGGTAGTCGAACGTATTTTTGTTCCATGCCGATGATTTTAGGGTTAGTCTAGTAGTTTTTCTTGTCCTAAATTACTAGTAGTTCACGTTGTTTTTCTGTTATCTTTCGCCTCGGCTTCTTAGTATTTTGTTGTTGTTAGAGCTTGTTGCTACTATTGCCTTTTGTTGTTATTATCTTAGCCCCCTTAGTCTCTCTACCTTCCCAGAGTAGGTGTAAGATATGCTTACACACTACCCCCAGACTCCACTTGTGGGATTCCACTAGGTTGTTGTTGTTGTATGAATTATGAATATTCAAATATATGTATAAGCAACGTGGGAAAAAAATATCTGAATCTACATGGGAAACTCACAAATTATGCACCAGATCTCAAGCTTAAAAATTTTGGGTCAAAAAACTCTTGCTTTTTCTCTTGGCGTAAAAAAACATTGAATCTTCTGTCAATGTTCTTCTATAATTCCTCTAACTATTATTAGGATTAACAAAAGGAAGTTTAACATGCACTTCAAAGTTGCAGATTACCATTCATAACAGTGGAGATAAAAGGAGCTGATGAAAGTGATATCGGCATATGCAATGATGTTTCTATTGCTTTTCAAAGGCAATTTGTCAAAGAGAATGACAGGATCTGTCACATAGATAAAAGCTCAACACAATAGTATAATCTTGCGCAAACAAATTCCTCTATGGATCATTACTTTTTCTTCTCAAATTTCATTGTCTGTTATACAACAGCAGAATCTCTCGTCAAAACAACAAGATGGGCATTATGCTTAAATTTAAGTTCGAAAGAAGCTTAGATGTCAAGCGGTTGAGAAAAAAGAGTACCTTGTGGGCAAGACCACTGTGAAAAAGCTTTCCGGTTACATGGAGTTTCCAAGGTATGCTGCCACCAGTACCAATGCATGGCTGTTTATCTGCTGTGTCGATCCAGAATCTATGTAGAGGAAGAAATACTACAAATAAATTCACTATTTCTCTGCAATGAATCTTGATACCTTAGCAAACAGTTACTTACAGAGGGCCTTGCTTTAACTTGTCAAGCAATCCATCCTTCACTAATGCATCCACACCAACCCCAGGGATAGATGAGTTCTCTTCACTGGCTATGAAAACAGCAACTACCGTGGAATTCAACTGTGGTTTTGTCTCTCCAAGACGCCTCATAAGCTCCGCAACGAGAGCCACATGACCTAAACAATCAGTAGTTCCACGTCCCCGAAGTTTATCACCATCAATGCTCAATGAAAAAGGATCAAATTCCTGCATACAAAATTGTTATACCATTATATGCGAGACCATTATCATTGACGACTTATAAAGGAGCATAATTTACAAGAAAGTGTTAATTTGTGGAAGTAACACAGTAGTCATAAGGCAAGCAGTACGACATTCAAATTTAAACTATCACAGTGAATACAGACCCATTAGTCATAATACTTGAGCAGGAGGAGTGTTCCATGTGCTCCTCCAACTGAAATAATGAGCAGTACAATCTAACAGCATGTTATATTACTCGGACGAAATAAGCTACCTGCTATGGGACTCAATCAGCATCAATCCATTTCCTTCTCTTGACCACAAGCATAATTTCCCCGCCCGCACCCTCAACTCCCCAAAGAAACTCTCAAGAAATAAATGGCAACTTAATTATTCAGCACAGATGCATTCAATATGGACACCTGGTGGTTTATTTAAAATAAACATCTCGTGTTGAAATTATTACTGGAGGAAACAGCATAATCTATCTGTACATTTTCCTGGATGACGTTACATTCCTAATACAACCTAAATTCCATAATTCTTTACACTTTTATACTAATAACAACATTAATTTGTACAACTTCCAAAAATATAAATTAATTAAGCTACTTAAATTTTAAACTGTGTTGTTAAGTTTTCTCTGCCAATCTGCTCTTCAATCGTAATATTAACATTTTCTTCCACTACCATAAATATAATATATACTTCATATAAGCCAAATTAACATCTTTATACGCACTTTAGGTATCCAGTCAAACACAGTGATATATACATATAAAGCAATGAAAGCACAACTTAACACCAGACGAAAAAATTCCAGCATCAAAAGCAATCAAACAGAAGAAAAAGCAACAAACTTTACACAGTACATCCAAAATTATGAAAGCAAGGGCTGGCAATATTAAATATTAACATACCCAATCACAAGGGTTAGCAGTGACAACATCCATATGCATACCAACAAAAGACAAGATATTTCCAGGCTGAGTACCCGGGTATTCCACAATAAGATTACCCCTTTTAGGCTTATAAGTAACATGATTGATGACAAGTGGGCCGCCGCCGGTGATGGTGCTATAAGGAAGAAGGGTATCAAGAACGTGATTCACAATCCTGTCTTCCTCCGGGATTAGCTCCGGTGGGTTGTTCTGTACATATTTGGACTCACCAATTAATTTCCTCAAAAGGGTAATGAATGATTCTCTGTTCAGATCACCCAAAGTCTGCTTTACAGTAGCCATGATAGTTGTATCGCAGTGGTAAGTTGATGCCTTGTTTTTGGAACGGAGCAAACCTAGGAAGGAATTTTGAGCTGTCTAACGTTTCAACTAAACCTATTTTATTTATTTAATTACCTAATTGAGCTTAATAATTAGTGATCATGTTTCACTTTTTTGAGGGTCAAATCACAAAAAACTTTAATTAATATTTTATCAAAATAATATAAGAAGAATTACAAATAATAATACTTTTTATATAGTTGTCACCACCCAAATCGGAGGGCACGACGGGCACTCCATACCTTAGTCAACTGAGTACAAGTGTACCGTGTCTTTCTTATCACAT
This sequence comes from Nicotiana knightiana, assembly GCA_005239525.1. Taxonomy (NCBI): domain Eukaryota; kingdom Viridiplantae; phylum Streptophyta; class Magnoliopsida; order Solanales; family Solanaceae; genus Nicotiana; species Nicotiana knightiana. Next base: position 54,937 of record ML412515.1, on the reverse strand, counting down.
CACGGGTAAATGGGCTAGAAGGACCATCGTGAGAAAACCAGAATAAAATATAAGGGAATACTAGATATAGGACGACCCAGCATGATATAGAAACTTATACATGTAACATACGGGCCTATAAGACCGACATGATCATTTGAACACTAAAAACATAGAATAACAAGGTCATACAAGTATCCATATACATGACATATGTCTACAAATCTCTAAGAGTACATAAACGTCATAAAGGTCAGGACAAGGTCCCGCCATACAAATTAATACATATCCAAATCATACTGACCAAATAGGCAAATCCGGAGCAAGGGGAGTCCACCAACACCTTCCACTAAGCTGATAGCCTATTAGGAGGACTGTCCACCTATCTATCGGGATCTGCGGTCATGAAACGTGACGAGTGCAAAACTGGTGTATAAAACGTAGGCTCGCTAGTCAAAGATAGTATTGTATTAATTCGTCTCCACGGGGATTGGTTCCAATAATGTTCTAATAAATCTATAGCTCAATACTATCCAGGATAATAAACCTTTTGATTTATATTATTATCGACTACGAATAAAACTAAGGTTATCAATTGTAAGATACTAATGATCGGGATTAATGATTAGCAACAACGATGGAATATTAGTGCGAGAAATAAGGGTGATGACAAGATATGTGATCAACTATTATTCCGGGCAACTCTGTGTTAAATTCATTCTTAACTTCTATTTATTCCTTCGATTTCAACATATGATTAGGCTACTTCAAGTATTCAATACTATCAAAGATAGTATTGTATTAATTCGTCTCCACGGGGATTGGTTCCAATAATGTTCTAATAAATCTATAGCTCAATACTATCCAGGATAATAAACCTTTTGATTTATATTATTATCGACTACGAATAAAACTAAGGTTATCAATTGTAAGATACTAATGATACCCTAATGATTAGCAACAACGATGGAATATTAGTGCGAGAAATAAGGGTGATGACAAGATATGTGATCAACTATTATTCCGGGCAACTCTGTGTTAAATTCATTCTTAACTTCTATTTATTCCTTCGATTTCAACATATGATTAGGCTACTTCAAGTATTCAAATTCTTCTTCTGAATAAATGTGATTCCTTTAATTAGCCTAATAACATGTCCTACAAACATATGCCACTAAGATAGTGAATGAATGATCTTTCGAAGAACACCTCTCGGTTATTCTTCTAAATTGGGTTAATTGATAATTCTTTAAGCTCTTTCGATTACCAAGAAGAGGCGTAAAATCAATACAAATAAGATGGTACAACGCAAATAGCAGCAAACTTCTCTTCGATTAAAGTAAAACTATAATAAGCCTTGCAATTCAACTAATAACTTTCAATAAATTCGGGCAATTAACATAGAGTAAAATCCAAAATGATAGTCGATTCACAACATCCGTCAATAACTCTGTAGGCATATAAATTTTATTGGAATTAAATCAATAAAATAATTGGACTACATATTAAATTCAAGATATATTGGTCCAAATAAATATTATGGGCTAATATATAAATGAATTAATTATATAGGTCAAATACATATGGATTAAATAAATAAGTCATAATCTATTGGGCTACAAATGATGAGCTCACCTCATTAAGCCCAAAATTTCATCTTCCCGGAGGCCCAAATTGATGCCCACGTGTCAAATGACGTGGCACGCCAAGTCAATCGGAAGGGCCAATAGGATCATGCCACGTGTCAAAATGACAAAGCATGCCAAGTCACATCAAAAGGCTAATGAAATCACGCCATGTGTGCAAGTGACATGTTCTGACCAATCAAATGCGGCCATGTCACACTTCAATTTGATTGGTCGGAAAGAGTTTGTTCTTATCATAACTCTTCCCTCCCACAACTATAAATAGGGTTCTTCATAACTCAGAAAAGACACCAGAAGTTATAACAAGAAGCAAGAGAGAGCTCGTGGATCAAACGCCGCAAATTTCTCTAGAAGTTTCAAGCTTCAAGCAATCAAGTTCAAGTTCAAGAAATCAAGTCCAAGCTCAAGAACGAAGAACAATTCAAGTATTCAAGATCAAGAACGAAGTCAAATCAAATACAAGGCGTTCAAGATAAAGGCTACTTGTTCGTGATACAATTCGTGGCAACAATCAAAGTGTTCGCGACGAATACATCAAATTCAAATTCAAGATCAAGCTCAAAGGCCCTTGAATTCATACTAGAAAAGTAGAATCAGAGGATTAATAGAGATTATACACTCATATTATTTGAAATCAAATACTACGATTGTTGCAATATTTTTCGGTCCTGATTTTATTTTCTCGACGGAAATTTATTGTCTACAAATTCTGGCACGCCCAGTGGGACAATCTCTACCTCTCATCTCAGCTTTTCAATCACCAAAGTTCAAGAACAACGAAATGGCTTCCAAGAAAATCAACTCCAGTTCATCTTCCGCTAAGGCTGCTAATTCCAGATTCTATGTTGATGCGGAAAACATACTCGAAGTTACCTTTGGAAGCTTTGGGCCAGTTACGAGGAGCAAAGCAAGCTCGTTAGGACAACAAGCACCCCAAGTGTCGTCGGCATCTACCCCTGTTTGGGATCTTCATCATCGAAAGGAGCAAGATCTTCCACAAACACATCGGAAGGAGGAAGCGATGTTACTAAAAAGATCAAGAAGACTCTTGCTCTGCTTGACCTCTCCGGATCCAAGCACTCTTCTGTGAAGGAAGATGATGACACTTCAAGTGATGGATCCTTCCCACTTATACCACAGAGCGGGAGCCAATCAAGGATCAATCTGTGTGAAAATTCGTGCTACTCTCCATCGTCCACAACAATCATGCAAGCCATGGTGACAAACACTTCATCTGTGGAGGAGCAGTTGGCAAACCTGATGGAAGCGATCGCTAGCTTGACCAAATGCATGCAAAATCAAGATGCTAAAATTGACAATTTAACAGACAGGGTGGGAATATTGATGGAAGAAGAATCTACCCATGCACCTGGCAAGCTCCCAGAATTTCAAGAGATTGATCCTCCCCCAAGACAAGTTGCATCCAATAAGACTATCCCTATCTCGTCTGAAGGGATGATTCCAATCGATCAACTGAAGGAGTTCATCGAAGGAACTATCAAAAGTAAGTACGAAGTTGCTACCAAGTCTTCCCTTACATACGCGAAGCCGTACACTGCAAGGATTGATATGTTGAAGATGCCTGCTGGCTATCAACCTCCAAAATTTCAACAGTTTGATGGCAAAGGCAATCCAAAGCAACATGTGGTGCACTTCGTTGAGACATGCAACAATGCTGGGACTTATGGAGATTACCTCGTCAAACAGTTTGTCCGCTCATTAAAAGGAAATGCTTTTGATTGGTACACGGACCTCGAGGCTGGATCTGTTGATAGTTGGGATCAATTAGAGCAAGAATTCCTCAATCGCTTTTATAGCACGAGACATACTGTGAGTATGATAGAACTCACAAATACTCGTCAACGGAAGAGTGAACCAATTGTCGACTTTATCAATCGTTGGAAGAATGCAAGCCTCAACTGTAAAGACAAGCTTAGTGAAGCCTCTGGCATAGAGATGTGCATCCAAGGTATGCATTGGGTATTGCGTTACATCTTGCAAGGCATCAAGCCTAGCACATTTGAAGAACTTGCAACTCGTGCCCATGACATGGAGTTGAGCATGGCCTCTGCTGGAAAGGAAAGGTTGCCCATCTATGAACCTCACAAAGGGAATGACAAGCAAGAAGTCAGAAAATGGAGCAAGTATGTACCAAGATCCGAAAATAGAGAAGCCATGAATGTCAACACATCGCCTGCGAGGTTCGCGACGAAAGTGAGAAAGAAGCAGAGTACGAGATCCACTATGTTTCAAGACAATCCAAGGGAAAAGTTGACTCTAAGAGAAATGCAAGAGAAAGAGTACCCATTTCTAGATTCTGATCTGCCGGCTATTTTTGAAGAACTCCTAGAGTTAAATCTCATTGAGCTTCCGGAGATGAAGCGGCCAAATGAAGCTGAGAGAACAAATGACCCAAATTACTGCAAGTACCATCGACTCGCGAGCCATCCTCTAGAGAAGTGCTTTGTCTTCAAGGACAAAGTTATGGACTTGGCTTGCAAAAAAAAGATCGTGCTTGAAGATGAGAAGGAAAGCACGAAACAAGTTTCTATCACCTTTGGCTCATTCAGTCCGAATGAATTATGTGGTTTTAAAGAAAGTAAAGATGAAGAATTACTGGAAAACCACAAAGTTGAAGACGATCAACCTGAAGATGATGGAGGTTGGACGTTGGTGACTCGTCGTAGGCGCCACAAAAAGAACCCACGAAAAGAATCAGTAGAACAACCAACAAGAAAAATGGTAGTAAGAAGATTAGGGAGATGGAAACCAGTTAAGCACATAAAGAAAGCGAAAGTGGAGGTGCACAACCCTCAAAATCCACGACATCTAGTGACCTTGGAGGAGTTTGTACCAAGTTGGTTCCGCACGAAGATTTCTCATGGGGGTATTGATGCCTCTTGTTGCCATACTGACGAAGGGAAAGAAGAGAGTGATGATCTACCATTGGCACCATCTTCGGAAAAGCTCATCGAGTCCACTCCTCAAGAAGTCAATGCTTGTGAGGAAAAAGTCACATTCAAAATGACGATCTTCTGCTAGGTGACACTCCTCATAACCGCCCATTGTACCTAGTTGGCTATATGCGTGATGAAAGGGTAAACCGAATTTTCATTGATGGAGGATCCTCAGTGAACATTTTGCCAATTCACATAGCGAAACGACTTGGTATTCCCATGAACGAACTCTCAGAAAGTCGTGTGATGATCCAAGGATTCAACCAAGGGGTGAAAAGAGCCATAGGCGCGATCAGGCTGGGAATCACGATTGAAGATATGCAATCAAGTGCATGGATGCATGTGATCGATGCGAAGACTTCATACAATGTCTTGCTTGGAAGGCCTTGGATACATGAGAATAAGGTAGTTCCGTCTACCTACCATAAATGTTTAAAATACTACGAGGGTGGAGTTGAGAAGACGATAGTTGCCGATGATGCGCCATTCATCGAGGCAGAGTCACACTTCGCTGATGCAAAGTTCTACTTGAAGAACCACATTGTGAAGGAGCTAAAAGTTGATGATGGCATAAAAAGCAAGAATGATGAGCCCATAACTAAAAGAGCTGAGGTAACTATTGGTAAAGCCAAAGCTATTACTGAGGAGGTACAACCCAACGTGAATAAATCTCATAGAGGGGATATTGCATCTCATGGCAAGAAAGTAAGTCCTAAGCTCCAATACGTCCCTAAAAGGAAGAAAGACGAGGGTGAATCATCTAATCTCCAAACCAACACACTAAAGGAGTTAACTCTTCCGGTAAAACGAATTGAGGCAGTAAAGTTGTCCTCAAAGACGCTTGCAGGGTTTGTAGCTCAAAATTGTTTGCAGAATGTGGCACTCCCTACAAAGCGAACAAATGAAGGTTTTGATCCTAACGCTTACAAGTTATTTGCGAAAGCTGGATACAATTCCGATGAGCTTTCAAAGTTAGGGAAACTCCCATCAGAAGCTACAACGAGGCAACCACAGGAAGGTTTGGGATACAAGCAACTGTCACTAGTACGCATCTCAATCAGAATGGCGAGTAGCAATGACATCATTGTAGAAGACGAATTTGCCGCTTCTAACATGCCTTCTATTTTTGACTGACTTGGAAAATCAACTATGAGAACTTCCGTATTTGAGAGATTGGGTCCATTAAAAAAGGGGAATAAGTTCCAGGGAAATTATCGAAATACAAGAACACCCGCTTCGCCCAAAATTCAGAAGATCTCTAAAGATTTCCAAAATTTGGTTATTCTAGAATGAGGCGACAAACAAAAGTCATGGTTTCTTGTGATGAAGTACTGAATGTGAAGCCATACACTGTAGTCTACACTAAAGAACGTGATGACGATGAAGAAATTTTGGGTTCTTCATATCATGTCACTATAGAAGGCGAGAATAATATTCCATCTTCCATGGAGGATAATGCAGAATTGGAGGATGTTTCACCATGTTACCACATATCCGTCAATGATGAGGACCCTCAAGAAAATGAAGATGCGAAAGATGCTCCCCCAAAACTTGAAGAAGGGGTGAAGGTAATAGTTGATGCTTTAAAAGAAGTTAACCTTGGCACTGATGAAGAACCAAGACCCACCTACCTAAGTGCTTTACTAGGAGTTGATGAAGAAAGCACTTATATTAAGTTACTCAAGGAGTTTAGGGATGCATTTGCTTGGATTTACAAAGATATGCCTAGCTTGGACCCCAAAGTGGCAGCCCATCACCTTGCGGTCAAGAATGGCGCTCGTCCTGTTAAGCAAGCTCAAAGGCGCTTTAGGCCGAACTTGGTTCCCCTTATTGAAACCAAAGTTAACAAAGTGGATGCTATTTTGAAAATGCCTGAGCCTCGGGATATTCATGAATTGAAAAGTCCGCAAGGAAAGCTAGCATACCTTAGGAGATTCATCTCGAACCTAGTTAGAAGGTTCCAACCATTTAGTCGCCTCATGAAGAAAAGTGTTCCTTTCAAGTGGGACCAAGCTTGTAGAAAAGCCTTCGAAAGTATCAAAGCCTACTTGATGAAGCCTCCAGTTTTAGCAGCTCCTATACCTAGAAAGCCATTGATATTATACATTGCGGCGCAAGAAAGGTCTGTTAGAGCACTGTTGGCCCAAGAAAATAGTGAGGGGAAAGAAAACTCCCTTTACTACTTGAGCAGGATGATGACACCAAATGAGCTGAATTATTCGCCAATTGAAAAGCTGTGTTTGGCGCTAGTCTTCTCAATTCAAAAGTTGAAGCACTACTTTCAAGCTCATGTTGTCCGTCTTGTTTCCAAAGCAAATCCCATCAAGTTCGTGATGTCAAAACCTGTTCTTAGTGATAGACTAGCGAGATGGTATCTCCAATTTCAACAATTCGAGATTTTGTACATCCCTCAAAGGGCTGTAAAAGGACAAGCATTGGCAGACTTCTTGGAAGATCATCCGATACCTGATGACTGGGAGCTAACTAACGAACTACCTGATGAGGATGCAATGGTCGTGGAAGTTCAACCTCCATGGAAGATTTACTTTGATGGTGTTGCGCATTGTGGAGGAGTTGGTGCTGGCGTAGTATTCGTCACCTCCCAAGGTGAAGTCTTGCCCTACTCCTTCACCTTGACACAACTTTGTTCCAACAATGTTGCTGAGTATCAAGAATTAATACTTGGGCTTGAAATGGCCGTTGATATGAAGCAATTGCAGTTGCAAGTCTTTGGTGACTCTCAATTAGTGGCCAATCAGCTTTTGGGTAGCTACGAGGTTAAGAAGCCCGAACTACGCCCTAATCATGATTATGCTAAAAAGTTAATGGGGTGGCTCGGTGATATGACTATTCAGCATGTGCCAAGGAAAGAAAATAAGAAGGCTGATGCTTTAGCTGCCCTAGCTTCATCATTAACCCTACCTGATCAAGCGCAAGTTACTGTCTGCCAAAAATGGGTAGTACCACCACCGAATGAGGTTGAAGGTGAAGAAAATGAACTCAAGAATCTTGTTGCTGTTTCTGAAGTTGAGAAAGAAGAATGGCGACAACCCATTATCGACTACTTATGCTATGGGATACTTCCAGAAAATCCGAGGATAAGGACTGAAATCCGTCGCCGTGCACCTCGCTTCCTTTACTACAAAGACACTCTATACAGAAGGTCATTCGAAGGTGTACTCTTGCGATGCTTAGGGGAAGAAGAAGTGCTCCAAGCTTTGCAAGAGGCACATTCTGGGGTATGTGGGTCGTACCAGTCTAGACCAAAGCTCCACTTCCATATAAAAAGGATGGGATGTTATTGGCCAACGGTGGTAAAAGATTGCTTGGACTACGCTCGAAGATGCAAGGCTTGTCAATTCCATGTTAATTTTATTCATCAACCTCCTGAAGTGTTGCACCCGACTGTTACATCCTGGCTGTTTGACGCTTGGGGATTGGATGTTGTGGGACCACTGCCAAAGTCTTCTGGTGGGAACTTATACATCTTGGCTGAAACTGACTACTTCTCGAAATGGGCCGAAGTTGTTGTTGTTAAGGAGGTAAAGAAGGAAAATATTACAAGTTTCATCCGAGTAAACATAATCTATCAATTTGGCATTCCTCGCTACATAATAACAGATAATGGAAAGCTATTCGATAATCGGTTGATGAACAAGATTTGTGATCTCTTTGGCTTCAAGCAACGTAACTCTTTGATGTACAATGCTGCCACCAATGGTCTAGCTGAGGCATTCAACAAAACTCTATGTAACCTGCTGAAGAAAGTCGTCTCCAAATCCAAACGAGATTAGAATGACTGTATGGAAGAAGCACTATGGGCATATAGGACGACTCACCACACGCCAACACAAGCAACTCCGTATTCACTCGTTTATGGAGTCGAAGCCGTCTTACCACTTGAGCGTCAAATACCTTTATTATGACTGGCTATTCAAGAAGGGATCACTGATGAAGAAAATGCTCGACTTCGATTAGCAGAGTTGGAGGCTCTTGATGAGAAGAGGCTAGAAGCTCAACAGAGTCTTGAATGCTATCAAGCTCGACTGTCTCGTGCCTTCAATAAAAGAATTTTCCCGAGATCCTTTCAAGTAGGAGATCAAGTCCTTGCCATAAGAAGACCCATTATTACTTCTCATAAACCTGTGGGGAAGTTCACTTCAAAATGGTATGGTCCATATCTCGTGCAAGAAGCTTATTCAAGTGGGGCTTACAAGCTGGTTGATGCAGATGGCTTGAGAATCGGCCCTATCAATGGCAAGTTTTTGAAGAAGTATTATCCCTGAAGTTGCAACGCTCCTTAACGCATGAGCATAAATTGCATGTTACTCCTGGCCCGCATGAGTCTAAACTATGTACGGACCAAAAAAAAAAGGTCCGCTAGGTGGAAAACCTCGAAAGAGGTGGCCTAGGCAAAAGTTAGGACATATAAAAAAATATATAAAAAAAAAATCTACCCATTCCGAACTACGGTATGACTTGATCCTTTTCACCGAGGTACGTAGGAAACTTAGAGTTTCATTCTGAGTTCAGTCGCATAAGTTCAAAAGATACATACCCCCCCTCCCCAACTAATCTTTGTCCGAATGAAGTATGATGGAATGTAATTCATTCAATAGGTATTTGAAAATCGAGTTGGGATACCATTCTCCTGTTAACTGTGTATCCCATTCGATTTAAAGGGGGCTACCGCTATGATAAATTGGTGTCTTCAATTAAATGATTAATATCTTTTTTTGGAGGTTGCCAAGCATTTTCATTGAAGTCCAACGATCCATTATGCCTTCACATTCGCCAAACCTTCAAGTTATTATGATCTGCCTTCATGACGTTTCAAATTCAGAGAGATCCGAACCCAAGATATTTGATGAGAAATGAAGCTCATGAATTTCAATTTTTACAATTAAAAAGGTCTTACAATCTTGAGGCTCCTACATCAAGATACAAATATTTTGGTGAAGTTGTGCGAATCTGAAATCGTCGACGTGACAAAATTTAAAGTTAGCTTCAAAATAATATCTGGGACGATTCTCAACGTGTTTGATTCCGAATTTTGGATATGTCTTATATTTTGAGGTTTAGTTTCCATGAAATTAAACGGTTCGTGATTTCGACATTCCTACATCAAGATACAAATATTTTGGTGAAGTTGTGCAAATCTGAAATCATCGACGTGACAGAAATTAAAGCTAGATTCAAAATAATATCTGGGATGATTCTCAAAGTATTTAATTCTGAATTTTGGATATGTCTTATATTTTGAAGTCTAGTTTCTATGAAATTAAACGGTTCATAATTTTGACTTTTCTACATGCAAATCTGAAATTTTTAACGTGGCGAAATCTAAAGTTGGTTTCAAAACATTATTTGGGTTGATTATGAAGTTGTTTGATTCTATGTTTTGGATATGTTTTATATATTGAAGTCTAATCTTTGAGAAATCAAACGGTTCATTATTTGGACTCTCCTACGACAAGATATGAATCTTTCATTATGAGTACGTAAAGCTGAAAATTATGCAACCAAGATAAATGTCGGGCAATGTAAAGCAAAAGAGAAGCAATCTGATTTAAGATGAAATAAATATCCACTAGATCAACCTAACATAAGGATAAAAAGGGAGATAATTCTAATAGCCTAATCTTAAAAAAAAACTTGTAGTTGATCAATTCTTGACAGCCAGTCTCCAGGTTCTTCTTCTTCTCCTCCAAATTGGCCGAATCTTCATTAGTCAGCAAATTTACGTTGTCATATGAAGAAACCTTAGTCTCGGAAGCTGAAAAATTTCTTGAACCTCTTCAACCTCCTTTTGAGTCGCTTCTATAACACCTTCGAGGTTCTCCCTCTCTTATTGTAATGTCTAGAATCTCTTCACAACTCTCTTCAGTTTCTTTTCACTAGAGGAACTTTCTTGACTTTCTCACTTGCTTCAAGTTTGAACGATTCGAGACGCTCCTTAGCTTTGGAAATCATCTCCATCTTCTCATCTTGACTCGTCTTCTCAACCAAATTGGATCGCTCTTGGTCATATGAGGCAGCAAGCTCGAAAAGAGAATCCAGTAAACACTCTAATAAGGAAAGATCTGAAATATTCACCTTTTTCATATCCTCAAAAATCTCAGTAATTTTCTCCCTATAAGATGAGAGAAGTTCTGCACCATCTTGAAGAGTCTATTGCAAATATCCTCCCAAAGTCCCAAGACGAATTCCTTTTTGCGATTAAAGGCAATGATCTTTCCTTCAAAAATAGATACTGCTGTATTTGTCATCAATGGAATGCGGGTTATCTCATTTAGAGTTTGTTGGTTTAGGGCTCTGTCATGAGGAAGAGATGATGCATTTGAAGGTGACTTCACTTTAGACGTAGGCCCTCCAATATATTCATCACTCACTTGCAGCTGGTCATGTGGGGATACCATCGGATGCCCAATAGAATTTAAATGCATAAGGAAAAGGCAAAGAAAGTGAATATATATTTTAGAGCCATTCGTTCGTTAAAAAAAAGGGTAAGGTGATTGTATTTTTACCTCCTTGTTACAAGCTGTAGGCGTTCTTGAGGGACTATCAACACTTGGAACCTCTAAGATCTCTACTGGGTTAGGCCGTTTCCTTTTCCAATTTCGATCTTCATTGGTACTCTGACTTGTATCTTGAGGAACTTGTGTGCTAAATGGAAGAACTGAAGGGTGCTTCTCTAAATCCACTGAAGTGCACACCACCTCTTTCAAAGCCGCCTTGGAGGGTTTAAGCTTCCTTTTCTTATGTTATGTAGCTACTTTTAGGATTGGAGTACGTGGCTCTTTAACTTTCGGGAGCGTATTTCCAACACCTTGATCTTCACCTCCTAAAGGAATAGTAGACTTTAGCCCAACATTGTCTACCAAAGATTGTAAATTATTCTCGAGAAACTTCCCATGTGCTTTCTCCCACCAAGACATATAATTGGTGGAGAAACGCATATCCACAGGATCGCCCGTTGGGGGAAAAACCGCGCGTGACATCGACCGATACAACGTACAAATCCTCCAAAATCTGAGTCCTTCATCTAGAGAGGCGTTACGGATATCATTCTCCAAAAAATCGGGGACGTTCTGGTAAAACCCAAATTGACGACCAAACAAATGTGGGCTATAGGGCTCGATGATAAATGAGTTACCATACCTCGAAGGAAGGTAACTAAAATGTAAGCTCATGAAATAATTTGGCTCCAACTCTTCAAGGGCATCGTTATCCACATAACAATAAGGACGAGAATTGGTTAATATTGTTGGTGTCCAAACTATATCCTCCCCAGTATGGATGCGTTTTCTCGCATCCTTCCCGTCAAAGTACCTCGCAGCTCCCTCTTCTGAGTATGCCACCATCAAAGGGACAGACGACCCTTAGCAAGTGGATAATGGGTTTTGAAGTAATGTGCAAGCCAGCCGTAAACATAATGAATGGAAAAACAAACTTTGACCTGATCAAGTTGGGAAGAACACGAAATCTTATTCAAACCATTATAAATACTCGCCAAAACTGGGATCGCAAGGCTAATCTTTCGCCCGCCTGCCATCGTGCTTGCCATCTTAAAAGTCTCGGGATGAATGAAGTTTTCTGCCTTGGGAAACACAAAGGCACATAGCCAAAATTATAAGAATGCTGCTACATAAATTTCATCTTTCTTGTCAGCCTTCACCCTAAGCTTGGTGAATATAACTTCTTGATCGCTCGACCACCTCGTCGTCTCGGGAATGACTCAGTTAGGATTATGTGTCGACTTTAGGTGCGCAGATTTCTTTTCCTTTCGCAGTGGGGCCGGTTTATATATTAAAGTCTTTTTATACCAAAAATTTGTCCACTTGCTAAAAGAGACCTTTTGGTTAGCACCCGAACCTTCCTTAAGGTAATAGAAGACAGCAAATAAATACTCGCAAGATCGAGGGATAAATCTCATCTATTTTTCGTCCAAACCGATAAGTTCTCTTGTCTCAGGTACCACTTCTTCATACGGAGAACCCACAATGGGCAGAACTCCAAGGATATGTAAGTCCCAAAGAGAGATAGATAGTTCCCCAGCTGATGTAAGAAGCGTGTTCGTCTTGGGGCACCAAGCCTAAAAAAATGCTTGCAAAATGTTCGAGTTTCGACCATAAGTGAAAAGTGAAGCATAGACAGCATCATAAATCTTTGCTGTACTCAGGGTTTGTTGGCTTCCACCAAGTACATCTTCAGCCCATTCCTAATATCCTGGAATATGATGATACTCGCCCTCGATTGTTGTTGTGCTTCTCCAACGTACTTCACCTTGAATTATGCGATGTCCTAAGCTTGGAAAGGTGCTAGCAATGTTTATGTGGCGATGGATTGGCGCTCCGAGTGACCACATCTTGGACAATGGATTAGAAGTTGACTTGTGCTCTAAAGGTCCAGTTTTCTACATGAAGGGAGTTTCTCAAAGAATGCCATGAGGCTGCGTACCGGCCAGCTTGCAGGGCATGAACCAAAAGCTTCATTTGTTCTATGTCATATTCAGTCTCGATTATGAGATATATAAGTTTGGAGGAAGGTGAGGTATAGTCTCTGCATCAAAGTCCAAATCAAGAATATCAGAATAAGCACAAAGGTCTAAATGAGTAAAATGGCCTTCGGTAGTCGGGACACATTGAGAGTAATCTCTCCAGTAGTCGGGCCAAATTGAGAGTAATCTCTCCAATAATCGGGACATTTTGAGAGTAATCTCTCTAGTAGTCGGGCCAAATTGAGAGTAATCTCTCCAGTAGTCAGGCTATTTTTGAGAGTAATCTCTCTGATAATCGGGACATTTTGAGAGTAATCTCTCCAGTAGTCGGGCCAAATTGAGAGTAATCTCTCCAGTAGTCGGGCCAAATTGAGAGTAATCTCTCAGGTAGTCGGGCCAAATTGAGAGTAATCTCTCCAGTAGTCGGGCCAAATTGAGAGTAATCTCTTCGGTAATCGGGCCATTTTTGAGAGTAACCTCTCTGATATATTTGGGCAAGGATGCATACCCATCCCCTCACGCCCTAAGATTGTGTCCATCATGCATGGATTATCTCGTTAAACAAGAACAAATCCTTCTTGTTTGACCTACAAAAAGCCAAAATGATAACAAAGAAAGAAAAGCACAAAAAAAGAAAATTATCTTCGCGTCCATGCCTGCAAGCCGTTAAAAGTAGACTCAAAGCAATTTGAACAAACGTTGAAATTGGTACTAATGGAATGAAGGATTTGCGGTATTTTTAGATGTCATAAGGTGACTTTTGAGAGCTAAATGTATATATGGGAAAGAAACTGCAATTGTTCGATACTAACGCGAACTAGGAGAAGGTATTCAAAAAGGATTTGGTTTTGTATAATCCGTCTCTGAAGGGGATTTGGATTTTTTTGGTGGCGACAGCAGTTTGTTTACAACGGGGAATCAATAATCCATAGTTGTCCCTTTAATGATGTAATGTCGTCACCAAAATTCACTAAACAAGGAAAACACTTTAAAAAAGGGTACAAACTGTGATCACGCAGTTGCATTTTTCTAAAATTATGAAAAATTGTCATCTCCAAGTAATATTGGATTCAAGTACCAATGTATGGCTAAGCTTTATTCCTTTCTAAGAAATGTACTGACTTATAAGTCTCATAGTCAGATTATTTTAAGCAGCTAGCATAATACAAATGAATCACAAAAATACATGTTTTGAGGTAAGTTGATCCGAGGATCATTCACCGGTACTTCAAGCCTCACCTTGAGGTTTATTAAATTCACACCTCAAGTAAATCTTGAAGTGGGGGCATTTGTAGGTATATAAATTTTATTGGAATTAAATCAATAAAATAATTTGGACTACATATTAAATTCAAGATATATTGGTCCAAATAAATATTATGGGCTAATATATAAATGAATTAATTATATAGGTCCAATATATATGGATTAAATAAATAAGTCATAATCTATTGGGCTACAAATGATGAGCCCACTTCATTAAGCCCAAAATTCCATCTTCCTAGATGCCCAAATTGATGCCCACGTGTCAAATGACGTGGCACACCAAGTCAAGCGGAAGGGCCAATAGGATCATGCCACGTGTCAAAATGACAAAGCATGCCAAGTCACATTAAAAGGCCAATGAAATCATGCCACGTGTGCAAGTGACATGTTCTGGCCAATCAAATGCGGCCATGTCACACTTCAATTTGATTGGTCGGAAAGAGTTTGTTCTTATCATAACTCTTCCCTTCCACAAATATAAATAGGGTTTCATAACTCAGAAAAGACACCAGAAGTTATAACAAGAAGCAAGAGAGAGCTCGTGGATCAAACGCCGCAAATTTCTCTAGAAGTTTCAAGCTTCAAGCAATCAAGTTCAAGTTCAAGAAATCAAGTCCAAGCTCAAGAACGAAGAACAATTCAAGTATTCAAGATCAAGAACGAAGTCAAATCAAATACAAGGCGTTCAAGATCAAGGCTACTTGTTCGTGATACAATTCATGGCAACAATCAAAGTGTTCGCGACGGATAAATCAAATTCAAATTCAAGATCAAGATCAAGATCAAAGGCCCTTGAATTCATACTAGAAAAGTAGAATCAGAGGATTAATAGAGATTGTACACTCATATTATTTGAAATCAAATACTACGATTGTTGCAATATTTTTTCGGTCCTTATTTTATTTTCTCGACGCAAATTTGTTGTCTACAAATTCTAAGGAGAATTACTCCATAACGAAGAAAATATTCATAGAAGGAGTATTAGAAGACAAAGAAGACATTACAATTCCCAAATTCAAACAAACTTTCGTATTGAGTGAATTGGATCAAGTATGTTGCTTTTCTGTTGCTTCCGTGCTTCTTCTCCCCCAAAAGTTGCTCTAAAAATCCAAGATACCCTCTTTTTAGATGAGCTGGGCTTCATATAGGTCAAGGGAAGTCGCCTTCGAAATTACCAAATAAGGTTTGGGAAAAAATTTCGGGCACACGTGTGCGGCTGCGTGATCACGCCCAACTCTAGTCCTAAAAAGGATAAACGGTCGCTGCAAATATAATCTGGTCTAAAATTCTGGAGTCGAATCCCACAGAGAACTAAGGTTTCGCTATAATTGTTCAATATCGCTAAGAAGACAAGCTCGAATAAATTTCTAAGTTATAAATATTAAGATTCTTATATCTAACTAATTGACTAACAAACTAAAACAGTAAATTAACAACTAAAGATACTTGAGGTTGGAGACTAAATTAAGGAGGTCTAGAGTTACGATTTCCCCAAATGTTGGAATCCTTCCCTCTATGTTCCATACAATTTCGTTTATGTATTCTCTACTGATCATGAGCACTTTAGGTGTCGTAATTCTCTCTCGAGCAACTACAACAATTTACTAGACATATTCTCTTGAACTACGCTAGTTGGCTTTATCTAACCGTTCATTATGACCACGTCAAGGCTTTGTTATTTCTAAACCTACCTTTAAACCCACTGTATTGATTTCTCACATACGTTAGGAGTGAAGTTTTTCAACAACCACCTAAATATGTATCATTTCTCAAGCAACACATAATAAATAGACACAGTCAATCGATGGCCTTTCAATCAACAACAATAAACATGTAGTTGAACAAGTAGAGAAAATCCAACGGCTCAATTATATAAAAACATAACAAGAATTTATCCTACAAAAGGTTCCATCAAAACCCTAGATTAGGAGTTTAGCTCCTCGTACCCAGAGTAATCAAATCCAAAGTAAATTGCATAATTAAATTACAGAGTAAGGAATAAGGGATGTAAAAATCAATGTTTTGAGCTTTCGAGTAGTGTTTTGTTCCACGATCTCCTCTTGTTTCCAATGGCAAAAGTGGAATTTTTGGGTCTATTTTTATGTTTGGAATAAGCTCTAAACGTGTAAGCCACTCCTAGTTACGCCGGGAAAGTGTTTATTACTCGGAAAGTCGGATCTGGACCCTGGCTTTAAGCTGGCCTCGCCAGGCTAAAGCCTGATCTGGCCTGGCTTTTGCCTGGATTTTTCTTTTCACCATTTTCTGCTTGGAATTTTGGAAAAACGTAAAACATGGAAGTTATATCCCTTTGAGTTTTCTTTTCAACCATATATTGTGGAGTCCAAATGGAGTTCTGAACGAAAAGTTATGTGCATATTACTAAACAGTGCATAATATGCCTACTCGATTCTTCTTTCGTTCTTAACTATCAAATTTTGATCCCTGAACACGATCCCGACTTAATTTCTTGAGATTTTACTCAGACTTCAAAGCTCCAAATCACTCGAATTCATTCCATAAAATCTACATAGCTCAGAATCACTCCTACAAGGCATAAAATACACAATTAGTATAAAGCACTAGCGATTAAAGCTCAAACTCAATTAAAGTGCAGTAAATTAGAGTGTAATAAGCGACTAAAATACGTAATTATAGCCTATCATCACCGCACATATGGCCGAGCACTTTGGTCAGTATTCTGCTTATCATGCGCGCCCAGTGATCGGCCGTGCACCTGGGTGATTTCTTGCTCACTTCTTTGTTCTTCTTGTTGAGTGCACTATTATCTGTTGATCGTCGAACACAATCCCAACTTACTCCATAAACTTTTACTCAGACTTCAAAGCTCCATAATAGCTTGAATAAGATCCATAACCTTATTGTACCTCGGAATCGCTCCTGCGAAGCATAAAATACACACTCAGTGCAAATTAATACCATTTAAAGCTCAAACAATAGTAAAGTTCAGCGAATTAGAGTGCAATTAGTGGCCAAAATACACAATTATAGCATATCATCATCACCTCACACTTAAACCATTGCTCGTCCCCGAGCAACCCAACTACACTTCACCTAAATACGCCCTTTTTCAACACTCAAGACTCATCACACCAAGACGCTTTAAAATAGATTATGTACAATGTCGTGACATCTTAACCTCAAAGTTTGACTCAACAACACCACAATAGAGAGTAGTTCCATACACCATAAAAGTTAAGAAACAATTAGCAACTCAAGATAGAAAGAAGTCACTCATTCTCAGAAACAACATTCATATGTCACAAAAGATGAACCATAAGCTTGCCCGTAGTGTACTACTCTACTAATTGCTTTCATTTAGCCAAGGATCAATTAGGACTTTAATTGGTTGTAATATAGGCTATGGGACGGGTATGATATATTTAGATATAAGAGTGACTATACCTCCCTAAGCACTTTAATATATACACTTTAACATTCAAAACCCCACACTTATGTTAAACCATAATTCCACCTTCGCATCGATAAACATCAACTCCTAAATTATTTAAGCATAATTACATCAAGAGCCACCACTATCAATGAATATTTTGCACAACACTACATCCTCTCCTCATTCAATTCAAGTGGCTCTTACTTTTTTAAAATATTGCACCTTTATCCTTATTTCATTAGTTCCATTCAAAAGCCAAACCAATCACCCCACACTTCATCTTTTACACAGTTCATATAATTTAAATTCTTAAGAGAGGTACAAGGTTCAAGTAGATGGTCATTTCAAACAAATATGTAAGGCTTGTAATGTGGTTGCTAAAGAAAACATGATTACATGCTCAAAGGGTTTAACTAAGATACATAACAATTAGATGGGTAATAATATATAGCTGGCTCAACAAAGAAACGCCTATATCACTTCTAAGACTAAACAAAACTACTATTTCGCTTTGAAAACACACAAGGTAAGTTCTAGACATCAAATGCAATGCATACAATATACAAAACCTCTCACACGCATGACACATACTTCACTCAATATTGGACTCATCAAGATACTCTAGTCAAAGTAGTTAAGCAAAGTTAAGATCATATAATCTAAGGTACTCATACTAGAGTCAAAAACTGAGCTTAAGTGTCACAGCTAAAGCACTCACTATTCTCAAGGCATAACGAAGTCGAGCGATATTGCTTTCATTTCAAATCACAGCTCAAGGTTTTCTTTCTCCTAAAACAAAAATCTAACTACACCCGGTTCAAAACAAAATCCTTGAAAAAGAACCGCGACACAAAGAAAAACCAAGAAGGAATTAATACACTATCTAACAAAAGAAAATCTTTTTATCTTTTTCTTTCGGTTTTACTCCCTCAAGAAACCTGTCGAATGATATCCATCATCGGGAAAAATCAAAAAAATTTAATTTTTTTTCAGCCTTCTATAATCAGTGCACATTCTCCACCCAGTGACTGTTCTTGTGGGGGTTAAATCATTATCTTCATTTTCACCAATGTCATGCCTCCCTTCTTAGGTACAACTTGCACTGGACTAATTCACTAACTGTCAGAGATGGGGAAAATCCCTCCCGCATCTAGCAATTTGATGATCTCCTTCTGCACTACCTCCTCCAAATTCTTTTTCAACTTGTGTTAGGGCTTCACCACTGGCTTGTTATTTTCTTCCAACAGAATTTTGTGCCTGCAAATGGCTAGACTGATTCCTTGAGTATCGATTATGCCCCACTCAACGACCTTCTTATGCTTTTTTAGCAGCTCCACCAGCTTTTTCTCCAGTGTACCTGTCAAATAAGCAGAAATAATCACGAAAAAATTGTTAGTTTCAAGAAACTCATATTTCAAGGAGTGGGTAGGACTTTCAATTCCACATTAGTCTTAGAAGACTCCTCTTTTAATTACTCCTCATCAACCATTTGATTCTCAGTTTCAAGATCTTTAACCTCTTTCTTTATTACAGGATCTTCATCCTCCATTGTGCTAGACTGAGTAATACACCTCTCTAGAGTATCTCCCACAAGCTTGTCTAACTTGTATTTTCATTCAATTCCCCTATAATATCTAGCTTGAAACACGAGTAGGAAGATACCTCATCACTGGGTATTTCATCATCCTCTTCATCTGAAATACCATTTTTTGATTGCGTACTCTGAGCATAAGATGCCCCTCATAGATATCAAGGATTACTCTACCTGTACATAAAAATGGCCTCCCCATAATTAGAGGCACCTCCTTGTTCACCTCCATATCCACCACAATAAATTCTACAGGGAACACAAACTTGTCCACCCGCACTAGAATATCTTGAATGATTCCCTCAGGTAGAATAGTGGTCTGGTCAGCCAGTTGTAGACGCCCCAGAAGCACAGAGGGCCTTGTCAAACTTTTCACTCCCCAACGAGCATGGTTTGGTGAAGCTTTCTGGATCCCCACACTTTTGGGGAATTTTGTTTTGCAGTATCACACTATAATTGGGCATTTAGCTTGACCACTTTTATTTCCTCTAATTTTCTCTTGCTATGCAGAATTTCCTTCAAGAACGTTGCATAAGCGAGCATTTGAGTGAGTACCTCTGTGAAGGAATGCTTACATAAATTTTCTTGAGCATCTCCAAGAATCGCCCAAAACATTTGTCAAGTTTCTCCTGCTTTATCTTTTGAGGGAATGGTAGATCTGGCATGTGCCTACCTTCTTCAATCTCCTTTTGTACCCCACTACTATACCTTTTTGCTCTTCATTCTTTTTCTCTGTTGGCGTCTTAATCTGCTTGTTAACCACCTCAGGTTTAGTCTTCACTATTGGGTCAGTCAATGCTTTGCCACTTCTCATAGATACAACTTTGATTGTTTCCTTTGGGTTCTTTTCAGTGTTAGAGGGAAGAGCCCCATGAACCCTCTCAGTGTATTTCTAAATTTCGGATAGTCGTGCCCTGAGTTTCAAATTTTTCATCTGTTATGTTGATGAATGCGTTCATGAGGTCTTCCATATTTGACTGATTTGGTTGTGATGGCTGGTATTGCTGCCTCTGCTGGTTCTGAAAACCTGGTGGTCCTTGACCTTGGTGTTATTTATCTATGTCAATACCACACAAGAAGGGAGGGGGGGGGGGGGATTTATGTGGTGACCAATTTTCGCATGCAGTAGTTATAGAAGGACCAGGTTCTTCTATGTGTTTCAACTCCTACAGTTTGCGGAATAATAATTGCAGAAAATAAAGGAACATGGCAATTTTACGTGGAAAACACCTGACTCAAAAGGTGAAAAAACCACGACCTACTTCCCAGTAGGATTTTCCCAAACTCTTCATTAAATCAATGAGCCAAACAACATTTACAAAATAAACTCTTTTGTAAACATAAGGACTAACTCTAATCCCCTTGTGGAAAATTAGCCTCTAGCTATTTGCGACAATCTTCAAGTTAACTCTAACTTGAATACTCAGTACCTATTACAAATGCTTCTAGATAAAGCTGAAAGATACACTTGTAATCACCTATTACAAATAAACTAGACTAAAAGACAACAGATGGAACTGGTTCTTCTAGCTGGTTCAAGTAGCTTCAGAATCGCACAGGAAATTCTCACACGAACTGCTTACAAAATTGCTTTGGTAATTTTGTTCTCAATTCTTGTTTTGCTTCTATGTTTGTGCGCACCTGTTCAATAAGAACACTTGAAAATATATAGGATCAGTAGAAAATGAGATATACTAGAATTCGGATGCAACTCTTCCTTGGTGGAAGAGTTCTAGTTGATCTCAACTCCCTAGATCTTCTTCTATATTGATTTTGTCCTTACTGAATAAGGAGTCCATCTCTATATCAATTAGCAACCTTTTCGATCAGGAGATATATCTTCAGATCACTGATTGTGTTTATCTCCTGTTTGTGATCACCTCACGTTGCATTAACTCTGCATGTCTATGTCTCTAGTGATGGACCTGGTTCAACTCTGAGTTCATTTGTCAATCTCTCAAAACCATTCAACTTCTTGATCCAACAAATTCCCCCTTTTTGATGATGACAAACTCTGTGCGTAGGCCTGTAATCACTTTAATCCCACATTGACACTTTTTATAGTATTAAGCATTTATCATAATGAACCAGGTTCATTAGGTTATAAATATCACAATTTTCAAATAGCACATCTTCCTCCTTTTGGCATCATCGAAAAGTTGCAAAGTGTTACTCTGGTAATTACTCATGGCCACTGAGGCAACTGCAAGTGCAAACATGGATTAATCATCAATAGTAAACCAAGGATGTAAACCATCAAGGAAAGTGAGACAAAATGGGTAAGATAAAAAACAACACAATTCATTGATAAGAGCATTGTTCAGGCACTAAGCACATAAAGAAATAAAAGCAATTACAGTCATGAGCAAAAGATAGCAAAAAAAAAAATCCCGAACTGGGTCATAGAGGGGTGAGGGACGTCACTGGACACCTAAGGCTGGGAAGGGATGGAGGTTGGGTTCTTTTCTTGGAAAAGAGAGAGCATTTGTTGAAAAATCCCTTCATTCTTCTCCTTTTCATTTTCCAGTTCAGCTCTGAGAGCAACCAGCTCAGCCTCAACCTCTGTAAGGCGGGTCTTCAGGCGAAGGATTTCAACATCCTTAACCCCACCTTCATGCACAAGCACCCTGACCTTGCCATTCACATGCGTTTTCCTTGATTAACCAGGTTCTCGTCAGGAACATTCACAACATAGTCGTATGTCAGAAGCATGTTCTTCCCAAAATGGTCCTTGACAGTGGCCATTTCTGCTTTCTTCACGGGCAGTTTGTAGTGAGCCAACACAGTCATTAGGATAAGCCCATATGGCATAGCATGAGCCTTGGAGCCATTTACCACACTGTCCAGCAACTGAATAATGAAAGAGGGCCATTTGATTTGCCTTACACTGTCCAGGCACTCCATGAGAGTTAAATCCATATAGTTTGCTATGTGCCTCCTCTCTTGCCTGGGCAGTATGCATTTATTGGCAAAATCAAAAACCACTTTGTGTTGAGGTTTCATCTCGCTTTTGAACACAACCCTTGGTTCCACTTCTTCAGCATTATCATTGAACTTCCTGGTGATTTGCATTGCAGAAGGAAAGTCATCCAAGCTGGGCCACCTCTGCCTTGTATAATCATCATATCCCTCAGTGGTAATCCCAAGAATCTCACCTAGCTCCTTGGCATCAAAGGAGATCTTAAGCCCCTTTACCTAACTAGAGACCCTTCCATCTATTTTATGGACCATGTCCTTCTAGTCCTACACGTCAAGAGTGTCTACAAGGTAAATCATGTCGGATTCTTCTGGATCCTTCAGCAACCTTCCCTTTAGTATCGTGCGCTTCCCAAATATTGTCAATTTGTCTATCTCTCCACCAGACTACTCTGCTTCTTCACCACTCCACTCATCATCATCATCAAACTGAGCCTTCTTTGATTTCTTTGTGGACCTAGTTCTCCTAGCAACAGTCGAGGGTGTAGCAGACACAGATGCTGACTTCTTGGAAGAAGTCTTGGCTTTCTTTGGTTTGGGTGTCTCAATCTCAACTTCTGCCATTTGTTCCTCTTGATGGACCAGGTCCATCTCCTCAACATGAATAGCCTCTGCGGGCTCAAACACTTTTGCCTTCTCCTTTTCAACTTTCTTTATCCTACTCTCCCTCAAAGCTTTTTGCAACTCCTCTTCACTCTGCCTAATTGCACTCCTTGCAGTGCGACCTCTAGTAATGGAAGCATCAGCAGATGGAGTGGCTTTTCTCTTCTTACTTTCCACTGGAGGAGCACCTTTCTTGGTCTTGGGTGTCCTCTTCTTTTTGGGTTTATAACTCTCCCCTAATTTTCTCATAAGATCAGCCAAATTTTCCTCAATGGATGAACCAGGTTCGTCGGTTGCATGTTGAAGATTTTCCAGCCCCTCTACGGCCTCTCTAGAATTACTTCCCCCTAAATCCTTGGCACCTTCTTCAACAACCACTGGGACAGTTCCACAAATTGCCAATGGAGTGTCTCTTTCCCCTGTTCCCCTCATAATACTTCTTTCGACCTCTCTCTCAATTTCTTTCACAAAGTTATTTTTACCGCCTCTTCTTCTCCTATCAGGAATCTCCACATCCACCACAGACCCAATTAAAACAAACCTATTTTCAGAAGTGACTGGCTGAGACCCAATTTTAGATATTACCTGTTCAGAATCAGAAGAACCAGTTGCTTCCTCCTTAGTGGAGGACTTGAAAGAGTCATTGGAGTTCTCAGTTTCTTGGGCCTAGCTAGCTTGAAGCTTTGCGTTCAATTTCCTAGCTAGAGAGCTAGAGGCCACACTCTTTCTGGCGAGCATTTTCACACGCCTTCTCCTGGATTCTAGATTGGGGCTTAGTTGTACAACGGGAGTGATTGGAGGAGACGGAACATGGTTGTTTTGAGGGGTGGTGGGATGTGATTGACATGGAGTGGAAGAATTTGATTGAGATAGGGTGGAACAAGTATCTTCAAGCGTGATACTGTAGTCAGATGTGCTTGAGAAGGATGGAGTAGGAGGTGGAGTGTTAGCAATGGTGATGATTTTTATTAAGGAAAATCAAGATCAATGTGTTTGAGTAGAAGATTGAAAGGGTTTCGACGATGATGGATTTAGAAAAAGAGGGTGAAGGATTAGAGAAGTGATGATGAGTTTTTTAAAGGCTTGGTTAATAAATACACAACGGTTGTAATTTTGGTTAAGTGGGAGTCTAATTGATTCAGGAGTGTAAGGTGATAAGTGACAATTATGACTCCCCTATAATCTAGGCCATTTTAATTTGATTTGACTCTTTGGAACGGGTTCGAATTTGGGATAGGTACCAGATTTTGTAAAAGCTTATTATAGATAGATTCCTGCTCATGAGTAACTATTGATATTTCAATATGTGTATAATGATGAGCACATACCTTGTCTGTCAGATGAACCAGCAACGATGAACCAGGTTCATCTTGTTAGAATCTCTTGATTAAGCCTCAATTTACAAAAAATAGAAAAACATCATTAGTAACCAAGGAGTCATATTAACACATGGCAAGAGAGTATGCCTTTTAAGGCATGAGACCGAGAAACGATTATTCTGATTATTCACACCTTTCAGAATTCCTAGTCAAAAACTCCTTATTTTCATTTTTGTTTTTGAATTGGTTCAATTAGGTGATCTTAATCATCCCTAATTCTAACCCATTTCTCTAAAAATTCTCTCTACTTAGTGCCTTTAAAGATGTCAGCAATTTATTTGTCAGTAGCACAAAATTCAATACAGATCATTCCCTTCTCATAGTTGTCTCTTAGGAAATGGTGTCTAACATCTATGTGCTTTGTTCTTTATGATGGACGTGGTTCTTTGTCATACTGATAGCACTAGTGTTATCACAAAAGATAGGAATGCATCCAACCTCTATGCCAAAGTCCATCAGTTGTTGCTTAATCCATAGTAACTGAGCACAGCATGAGGCTGCAGCCACGTACTCAGCCTCAGCAGTAGATAGAGCTACTGAATTTTGTTTCTTAGTGGCCCAAGACACAAGACATGAGCCCAGAAAGTGTGCCATACCTGAGGTGATCTTTCTATCTACCAAAAAGCCTGCATAGTCAGCATCAACATATACCACAAGATCAAAATTACTACCTTTAGGATACCAAAGACAGAGGTCTGTGGTGCCTTTAAGGTATCTCAAGATTCTCTTCACTGCAGTTAAGTGTGATTCCTTTGGATTAGCCTGAAATCTTGCACAAAGCCCTACGCTGAAGACAATGTCAGGTCTACTGGCAGTAAGATACAACAATGAACCAATCATTCCTCTATACAACTTTTGATCGATAGATGAACCAGGTTCATCTACATCTAGTTTTGTGGCTGTTGCAATAGGAGTGTCAGTTTCCTTTGAGTCTTCCATTTTAAATCTTTTAAGCAATTCTTTCACATATTTTTGCTGATGGATCATAGTTCCATTTGATTTTTTTTTTAAATTTGTAAGCCTAAAAATAAGTTAAGCTCACCCATCATGCTCATTTCAAATTCACTCCCCATTAGTTTAGCAAATTCTTTACTTAGCTTTTCAGAAGTTGCCCCAAAGATTATGTCATCTACATATATCTGCACTACCAAGAGATCTTTACCTTTTTCCTTCAAGAATAAGGTGCTATCAATTTTACCTCTCTTGTAGTCATGTTCCAGCAGGAATTTTGAAATCCTTTCACACCATGCCATTGGAGCTTGCTTGAGTCCATACAGTGCTTTGTCACGCTTGTACACATGATCAGGATTCTCCTTGTTTCAAATCCCGGAGGCTTCTTTACAAACAATTCTTCCTTGAGATAGCCATACATGAAGGCACTCTTGACATCGATCTGGTGAAGGGTGAATTCCATGTAAGCAGTAAAGGCTATGAGAAGCCTAATTGCTTCCAACATGGCCACAGGAGCAAAGGTTTCATCATAGTCTATTCCTTCCTCCTGACTGTATCCTTGAACCACCAATCTTGCCTTGTTTCTTGTAACTGTTCCATCTTCATCAAGTTTGTTTCTGAATAACCACTTTGTGCCAATCACTGATCTATCAACGGGTCTAGGTACCAGTGCCAAACTTGACTCCTTTCAAATTGGTTGAGTTCTTCTTGCATTGCATTTACCCAATTTGCATCCTGCAAAGCTTCAACAATATTTTTAGGTTCAATCAGGGATAGAAAAGCATCAAATGCACACAGATTTTCAAAGAGGATTTGGTTCTGATTCCATATGTTGGATCAGTTATAATGTTCTCAATGGGGTGTGAGCTCTGATATCTTTGTGGTTTTACAACCAACTAGGTATTACTTGAAGATCCTACAATGTCTTGTTGCTGAGGAACATGATCAGGGATAGGTTCCAATGAGGTTTGGAAATTAGTTTGTTGCTCATTCCCCCTGGCATATTTCCTGGGATGGATGAACCTGTTCCATCACCCGTTCCTTTCTCCAGTGTTGCTCCAGTTTGGTCTGAGTTTCTGACCAGCCTAATTTCTTCATCTACTTGTTTNACTTCTGGGATCAAACTTACCTAGGGAGTCTTTGCCATTGTTGTGCTCAAAGCACTTACAACCAAAATCCCTAAGATGGGATATATTGGGCTTTCTCCCTTTAAGTAACTCATAAGGAGTCTTCTCTACAAGTGGTCTAGTCTTGCACCTATTTATGATGTAGCATGCATTGTTTATTGCTTCTGCCCAGAATCTATGAGGTAGTTTACTAGAAAGAAGCATGGTTCTAGCCATATCTTCAAGGGTTATATTCTTTCTTTCAACAACTCCATTTTGTTGTGGAGTTCTAGGGGCAGAAAAGTTATGATCTATGCCATGTTTATCACAAAATTCAGCAAACTTTGCATTTTCAAATTCAGTGACATCATCAGACCTTATTGACGCAAGTTGATTTCCTAATCGTTTCTGTATTTTTCTAACAAAAGAAGTAAAAATGTCAAATGCTTCATCTTTAGATGTTAGAAACAATGTCCAGGTAAATCTAGAATAGTCACCGACAAGCACCATTACATATCTCTTACCACCTTTGCTTAATGTTCTCATAGGACCGCATAGATCCATATGAACCAGTTCCAACGTCCTGGTGGTACTTATTACTTTCTTGTTTTTGAAAGAGGACCTTAACTTCTTCCCCATTGCACAAGCCTTACAAACTTTGACTTCCTTGACCTTAATGTTAGGGATACCTATCACTAGGTCGTTGGAGACTAGTTTGTTGAGTTGACTTAGACTTGCATGTCCAAGTCTTTTGTGCCAAAGGACGGGATCACTGTCCAACACACTCAAACAAGTTAATTTGTTTTCTGATAGTGTGGACATGTCTATGATATAAATATTATTCACTCTTTTTCCCTGCAAAACAATCTTGTCAGTGATATGATTAATCACAAAATATTTTGTAGAAGTGAATGCAACCAGGTTACCTCTGTCACACAGTTGTGACACATTGATTAGGCTATATTTCAAGCCATCTATCAAGTAAAAGTTCTCAATGGAACGTGTTTCATCCTTACCTACCTTACCAACCCCAATAATTTCACCTTTATTCCCATTTCCAAAGGAGACATTTCCTACTTTGAGGTTTTCAAGTGAAAGGAACTGTTCCTTGTTCCCTGTTATGTTCTTTGAGCAGCCATTATCCAAGTACCATATTTGACTGCTCCCTTTCACTTGAACCTACAAAAGAAAATCATGGGTTAGTCTTAAGAACCCAAACTAGTTTGTGTCCTTTTCTATGAGAAAAAGGATTAAATAAGATTCCTCTGACCCAATTTGGCAGCCAATTTTTCTTTCGAACAAAACTTTTATTCCTTTGACTGACTTGCTCTTTTGCATTGCATTCAATTTTGTAGTGACCTGTCTTACCACAGTAGGTGCAAATTTTGTTCTCAGGAAGTGTGAGGTACTTACTTTTGGGATCCCATTTAGGCAATTGACTCCCAAAGCCAAGTCCTCTTCTGTTGCTACTATGATTTTCTTGAAGCCATGTCAAGGCATCAGAAGATTTATTGCATTTGCTTGTTCGATCCAGTTCATGTTTGACCTTTCCAAGTTCCTCTTTTAGCACTCTTATCTGTTCATCCTTATTATACAACTCATCCTTTAGTCTGCCTACATTTTCTTCTTACATGAGTTGAGAGTTGTCAGCCGTCTTTTTGCTAGTTCCTAGTTTCAGTTTTAAATTTTCAGATTTTAACTCTAGGACCTTAGTTCAAGTGAATGAACCTAGTTCTTCAAGGTAGTGTTTTCATTTACAGATTCACTTACTCTGAGCTCCAGGTTCTTACACTTTGCTTTTAACATTACACACTCCTTAGACAACTATTCTTTTTCTTTATTTATTTTTTCAGAATCATCAATGAAGTCAAGTAATAATTCAGAGAGTTTTTCTTTGGATAGGAACTTAATCTTGTGTTTGAGATGAGATATAATTACCTCTGGTTCCTCATCTGATTCACCAATTTCCATGAGTGCTTGCTCATCTCCATCTTCATCATCTGATTCTTCATCCGAACTTTCTTCCCAAGCAGCAACCTTAGCTTTTGTTGATGTTGTGTTTTTCTTGGGATGAACCAGTTCCTTCTTCCGGTTCCTTCGTTCAGATATTTTTCTTTCCATTCAACTTCCCACTGAGGAAAGTTCTTGATGTGATGATCAGTTTTTCCACATTTGTAGCATCCCTCGTTGGTGGGTTTTTCTGGTGCCTTTGCCTTGTTGTAGTTTCCATCTCTTGAGATGCCCTTTTTCCTAATGAGATAGTTTCTGAATTCCTTGGTGATCATATCCATTTAATCTTCCTCCAGATCTGTTCCCTCAGTGATTCTCAGTGCCAGACTTCTTTCCTTCTTGGGAGCATCCATCGTAATTGTCTGCCTTCTAAGTTCATAGGCATTGAGATTTCCAATTGGCTCATCCAATCTGAGGGTTGCCATGTTCTTGGATTCCTGAATAGCAGTGATCTTACTCTCCCAAGAGATTGGCAGAACCCTTGTAAAAATCTTTTCAACCTTGTCTTCTTCAAGGATAGTCCTTCCAAGAGATTTTAGTTCATTTGTCAGAGTAGTGAACCTAGTGTACATCTCTTGGATGGTCTCTCCTTCCTTCATAGAGAAATTCTCATATTGAGAATATAGTAATGTACCTCTGGATCTTTTCACTTGTGCAGTTCCTTCATGAGCCACTTGCAAAGTGTCCCAAATTTCCTTGGTAGTGGTGCAACTTTGAATTCTAATGTACTCATCTGGACTAAGTCCACACACAATCCACTTCTTGGCCTTGGCATTCTTTTCCCATTTTCTTAAGTCTTCAGCAGTGCAGTCAACTCTTGTCTTTGGCACATCTACTCCTTCAGCAGTCTTCTTTATGGTGGCCAAAGGACCGTCAGTGACTATGTCCCATAGTTCATAGTCTTCTCCAATTAAGTGATCCTTCATCCTGTTCTTCCACCAGGAGTAGTACTGGCCATTGAAGAATGTTGGCCTAGTAGTTGATTTTCCTTCCAAGTTCCCAGGTGGTGCACTCATCTTGATCTTTTCCTAAGGTGTTAGCCTCTTCAAGGATAACCCGCTCTAATACCAATTGTTATTTATCTATGTCAATACCACACAAGAAGCGGGGGTGATTTGTGTGGTGACCAATTTTCGCATGCAGTAGTTATAGAAGGACCAGGTTCTTCTATGTGTTCCAACTCCTACAGTTTGTGGAATAATAATTGCAGAAAATAAAGGAACACACCAATTTTACGTTGAAAACACCTGGCTCAAAAAGTGAAAAAACCACGACCTACTTCCCAGTAGGATTTTCCCAAACTCTTCAATAAATCAATGAGCCAAACAATATTTACAAAATAAACTCTTTCGTAAACGTAAGGACTAACTCTAATCCCCTTGTGGCAAACTAGCCTCTAGCTATTTGCGACAGCCTTCAAGTTAAATCTAACTTGAATACTCAATACCTATTACAAATGCTTCTAGATAAAGCTGAAAGATACACTTTGTAATCACCTACTACAAATAAACTAGACTAAAAGACAACAGATGGACCTGGTTCTTCTAGCTGGTTCAAGTAGCTTCAGAATCGCACAGTAAATTCTCACATGAACTACTTACAAAATTGCTTTGGTAATTTTGTTCTCAATTCTTGTTTTGCTTCTATGCTTGTGCGCACATGTTCAATAACAACACTTGACAATATATAGGAACAGTAGAAAAGGAGATATACTAGAATTCAGATGCAACTCTTCCTTGGTGGAAGAGTTCTAGTTGATCTCAACTCCCTAGATCCTCTTCTATCTTGATTCTGTCCTTAATGAATAAGGAGTCCATCTCCCTATCAATTTGCAACCTTTTCGATCAGGAGATATATCTTCAGATCACTGATCGTGTTTATCTCCTGTTTGTGATCACCTCACGTGCCATTAACTCTGCATTTCTATGTCTCCAGTGATGGACCTGGTTCAACTCTGAGTTCATTTGTCAATCTTCAAAACCATTCAACTTCTTCATCCAACACTTGGGGCCTGAGATTATTTTACTACCATGAGTTCAATCTCCCATTAGGTGAACTCCACGCAGATGTCTTTGACCCATAGCATTATAGTTGTTACCACCTTGGTAGTTTCTTCTATTGAAGTTCCCTACATCGTTGACTTCCTCAGTTGTAGCTTGACACTCATGTGTAGGGTGTCCCGACCCATAGATGTCACATCCCACCTATGGTTAAATTTGCACTTGAGCCATCGTCAGTTGCTTGACCTCCTTAGCCAGAGCTGCAATTTGGGCCTGCATTGCTACAAATGATTCTACTTGGTGCACCCCTGATGATTTTCTTTGATCCCCTTAATCTGTGGACCATTGTTTCGCATCTTTAGATAGTTCATTCAAAATAGTGATAATCTCTTTAGGATTTTTCTTCATTACAGGGTCTGCAACTGCACTATTAAGCAATCTTCTTGACGACGGGTTTAACCCTCCCAAAAGTCCTGAAGTTGCATCCATTGCTCCATTCCGTTGTGAGGGAACCTCCGCAGTAGCTCTTTAAATATTTCCCATGCCTCAAACAGTGTCTCTCCTTCACTTTGGTTGAAATTGTGAATCTCCTCCTCATCCTCCCAGTCGTAGCAGCTGAGAAGTATTTTTCCAGAAACTTGGTAGTCATTTCCTCCCACGTACGGATTGACCCTGTGTGCAGACTTCTCAACCACTGCTTTGCATCATCCTTAAGTGAAAAAGGGAAAGCTTTGAGATAGATAGAATCATGTTATGCTCCATTGTAGCGTAATGTGTTCATAATTTCATCAAAGTCCATCAGATGGTTGTTGGGGTCTTCATTGGGTTTGCCTCTGAAAATGCAATTGTTCTGAATGGTCTGGATGACTCCCTGTTTGAGTTCAAAATTGTTTGCATCGATGGGCAGGGGCCTCACACTAGACTATTGTTGGTTATACACCGGTCTAGCATAATCTCCTAGCGATCTCCCATGCGTAGGAACTGCATTTTCAAATTCATATTTGATGTTTTATACTTCAATACCACAAAGAGGGGGGTTATTTGTATGGTGTTCAATTTTTCGCGTGCTCAGATTATAGAAGGACTTGATTCTTCTATGTGTTCCTACTACTGCTGTTGCGGAATAATAAGTACAGAAATTAAAGAACACAGAGATTTTTACGTGGAAAACACCTGGCTCAAAAGGTGAAAAAACCACGACCTACTTCCCAGTAGGATTTTCCCAAAACTCTTTACTAAATCAGTGAGCCAAAACTGCATTTACAAAACTCTTTTGTAAACCTAGGATTACCTCTAATCCCTTGTAGCAAACCAGCCTCTAACTGTTTGCGACAGCTTCAAGTTAATTCTAACTTGAAAACATAAAGTACCTAATATAGATGCTTCTAGATAAAGTTGGAAGGTACAAGATAAAACCACCTACTACAAATAAACTAGACTAAAAAACAAACAGTTGAAATTGGTTATTCTAGCTGGTTCAAGTAGCTTCAGGTTTGCACACTCAAATCTCACACGAACTGCTTGCAAAATTGCCTTGCTATTTTGCTCTCAATTCACGTGCTACTTCTACTTTTGTGCATGCCTGTACAATAAGAATATTATGCAATATATAGGATTAGTAGATAAGAATTAACTAGATTTCTAATGCTACTCTTCCTTGGTGGAAGAGTTCTAGTCAATATCAACTCCTAAATCCCTTCTTATCTTGGATACTGTTCTTACTGAATAAGGAGTCCTTCTCCTTATCGTTTTTGCAATCTTTCTTATCTCCTGCATGTGCATCTCACATGACTTCACTCTGCCTGTGTCTATGTCTACCAGTGATGGACCTGGTTCATTTATGAATTCCTTTGTCAATCTTCAAAACTATTCTCTTTCTTGGGCCAACAAATTTCCCCTTTTTGATGACGACAAACTGTGTGTGTCCATAAGCTTAGGTCTATTTCAACTTAATCCAACATTGACACATATTAGAGTATTAAGCACTTATCATGAAGAACCAGGGTCATTAGGTTATAAATATCATTGTTTAGATCACAACCATTTTCCCCCTTTTGGCATCATCAAAAAGTTGCAAAAAGATTTGTGAATCCCAGATACTTAAAAATCACTCATGGCCACTGGGGCAATTGCAGATGAATTCATGGAAATCATCAATAATCAACTAAGAATTCAACCTATCAAATAAATATAGACAATGAATAAGAACAAAAGCATCAAACTTCATTGATAGAGAATATGATTCTGCCACTATCCACAAAATGAAACAAAAACAGTTAAAACATGAGCAAAAAAACATCCCGAATCTAGGTCACTGAAAGTTCTAGGTAGGCTAGGCGATTAAGGCTTGGAAGAACTGGGGGCTTAGTTTTTGGTTTGGATAGGGTGAAACATGTCTTGAAGAATTCCCTCATTCTTCTCCCTTTTCTCTGTAAGCTCAACTCTGAGAGCATCTCTCTCAGATTCAACCTCAGCCAAACGAGTCTTCACCCTTGCTATCTCTGCGTCATTTTCCCCACTCTCCTGCACTAGGGCTCTGACCTTGCTGTTAACAGGTGTATTTCTAGATGAACCAGGTTCATTTGGAGTGGCATGTATCTCATAATCACAATCAAGAAGAGTATTGATCCCAAAATGGTCTTTGCTTGTGGCCATCTCTGACTTCTTCATTGACACCTTGTAATGAGCAAGAACAGTAGTGAGAATGAAGCTATAAGGGATGGCATGGGCTTTGGAGAAGTTGATAACCCTGTCCAAAAGATGAATGATGAACCTAGACCAGTTAATCTGCCTCCCACTATCCAGATATTCCATCAAGACCAAGTACATGTAGTTGGCAATATGCCTCTTTTCCTGCTTGGGCAGCACACACTTGTTGATGAATTCAAATAACACCTTGTGGGGTGGCTTCATTTCACTCTTATAAACTTCCTTGGGCTCAATTTCTGCTTCATTATCACAGAATTTCCTAGTGATAACCAGGGCAGTTGGAAGAGAGTCCAGACTTGGGCATTTCTGCCTTGTATAGTCATCATAACCTTCAGAGGGTATACCAAGTATTTCACCCAGCTCCTTATCATCAAAGGAAATTTGAACCCCTTTCACCAAGCTGGTGACTCTGCTATCCTTTACCTCAGCATTGGCCATGAATTCCACAATCTCATTCCTTGCCAGTCTTCCATCTAGCTGAAGGACCATGTCCTTCCACCTCTGTAAGTCAAGTTTCTCCAGCACCATGATCATCCCTTCTTCCTCCAAGTCCTTAAAAAGTCTCCCCTTCAGTATTGTTCATTTTCCAAACTTTGCCAGCTTGTCCTTCTCACCATCAGACTCATCTTCCTCTTCACCACTCCAATATTCTTCGTCAGTAATTTTCACTTTCTTGGCTTTCACTGTAGACCTGGTTCGTTTAGCCAAGATAGAGGGTTCAGCAGACTAAGAAACAGATGAAGACTTATTTGAGAAAGTCTTGGCTTTCTTAGGCTTAGGGGTATGAACCTCTACCTCAACTGTCACTTTTTCACTTTGATGGACCAGGTCCATCTCATCCACTTTAACAGCCTCAACCATGTTTTCTTTCCCTTTTTCCACTCTTTTCTTCTTACTCTCCTCTAAAGCTCTCTGCAAATCGTACTCACTTTGCTTAAGCTTGCTCCTTGTATTTCTTCCTCTTGGAAGAGGAATATCAGAAGTCTCATAAGGAGAAGCTTTTCTTTTCTTGTTGGCTCTTGTTGTACTAGGGGTTCTAGCTTTAGGAGTTCTTTTCTTCTTAGGTTTGTAACTGTCACCTATCTTTTTCAAGAGATCCGCCAATGTTTCCTCAACAGATGAACCAGGTTCATATGCTTGCTTTCCAAGATTCACTATCCCTTTAGCGGCTTCTCCTGATCTACTCCCCCCCTGCGTTCTTGCTACTTTCTTCTACCTTTTCTGGCTCAGCATCACAAATAGCCCTTCTAACAGTTTCAGAGGTGGATGAAAAATCAGCCACTTCTTTCCCTTTTCCCCTCTCTTCACTCCGTACTCCCTCACTCTTCTTTTCTTTTCCAATTTTATTTTTACCACATCTCCTCCTCTTCTCAGGCATTTCCACATCTACCACCGACCCAACCAATATGAACCTAGTGTCTAAATTTTCAGCAACCTCAGAGATGACCTTAGAGGAGGGTTTTGGGACAAAATTTACCTGTTCAGAATCAGAAGACCCAGTTTCTTCCCCCTCAGTCACCGTTTTGAAGGAGTCATCAGAATTTTGGGAATCTTGGTCTTGGCTTGCTTGGAGCTGGATATTTAATTTTCGCAAGAGCGCACCGCTAGCCACATTTTTTCGAGCAAGCATTTTACTCTCCCTCTCCTAGGTTGGGGATAATGCTAGGTTGAGGGTTTGTGGAAGAAGAAGAAGGGGTAAGCGTTGGGGGAGTTCCAGGATTATCACTTCGGTTGGTCATTTTGAGTATGGTTCTGTGATGAAGAGAATGGCGTGGATGGATTTATAAGGCAAAGAGAAGAGAGAAGGTTTCAATAGTTTACAGAAATAATGAGGGATCTACAGGGATGATGACGACAGATTTAAAGGAGAAGTGTAATTAATACACAACGACAACTTTTTGTAGTCAATTAGAAGTCTAATCAATCTGCAATTTTCAGTTTGAATTTATGGTTACAGCTTCCCTAGAATCTAGGTGTTTTAATTCGATGAGGATTCTTTTGTTGAAACAGAACTGGTTCAAATTTTAGTTAGATAGGCTTTGGAAGATTTTGGACTTGGGTAAAATTTTGTTCATGATTTAAATATTAGTATTTCAAATTGTGCAAAGTGTAGAACACATACCTCATTTTTAAGATGAACCAACACTAATGAACTGGGTTCTTCACTAAAAATCCTCTTGATCATGTCTCAATTTTCCAAAATAGAGAAAATTTCATTAGAGATCAGTGAGTCATATTAACACATGGAACAGGAGTATACTATTTACAGTATGAGACTGAGTAAAGATTAATCTAGTTATTTACACAACTTTCAGATTTTCTAACCTAATTTTTTTAAATTTATTTTTCATGTACATTCTGAACTGGTTCAATTAGGTGATCTTAATCATCCCTAATTCTTACCTGTTCCTTTCAAAATTCTCTTTACTCAGTGCTTTTGTAAAGATGTCAACAATCTGCTTATCAGTAGCACAAAACTCTATAGTTATCAATCCCTTCTCATAATTGTCCCTTAAAAAGTGATGTCTAACATCTAGTGTTATCACAAAAGATAAGGATACAACCAACATCAATTCCAAAGTCCATCAATTATTGTTTAATCCACAATAATTGAGCACAACATGAGGCAACAACAACATACTCAGCTTTAGCAGTAGATAGGGCCACAAAGTTTTGCTTTTTGGTGGCTCAAGACACAAGACATGAGCCAAGAAAATGTGTCATACTTGAGGTGCTCTTTCTATCCACAAGAAAACCTGCATAGTTAGCATCAACATATCCCACAAGATTAAAATTACTACCTTTTGGGTACCAAAGACAAAGATCAGTGGTGCCTTTTAGGTATCTCATGTTTCTTTTGACAGCAGTCAAGTGGGATTCCTTTGGATTTGCCTAAAATCTTGTACAAAGGCCTAGACTTAAAACAATGTCAGGTCTACTAGCAGTGAGATACAATAATGAACCAATCATTCCCCTGTACAACTTCTGATCAACAAATGTACCAGGTTCATCTATATCCAACTTTGTGGCAGTTCTCAAAAGTTTGAAGCAACCCTTGCTTCAACTTGAAATTGTTAGCTGCAATTGGAGGTGGTCTAACACTTGATAAGTCTTGATCGTAGACCGGTCTAGCATAATCGCCCAGTGTTCTCCCAGGATCGGGAGCTATATTTCCGAACTGGTCTACAGACAAGGGTTGATTTTGAGCAATTCTCCGAGCCCTCTCTTCTTCGTAGATAATTTGTGCATCTCTAATAGATGCTTCCTCAACATCCCGTGCAACTTTTTCTCATTGTTGGGCTGCCTCTCTTGCAAACAAATCTACATTATCATCAACATTTCCAGCCATACTTTCTTTGGTTGAGGAGTGTCCAACCTTTTCTAATGTCTCGGTAAGATTTCTTTCCTTCCTCAGCTGTCGTAGTTGTTTTTCTATCTCTAGCTTGTATGGTAGCACTTCTTTCGCACAAGCTCAAGTCATGCACGAATCTTAACCTGTAACCTTCTCAGAGTCAAATAGCACCAAATGTAAAGAGGAAAAAATAAAATAAAAAGAAAAAATTCCTGAAATAGCACTACAAATGATTTCAATCACTATTGATTGCCAATCCCCGACAACGACACCAAAATTTGACGAGTGCAAAACACACACTTAAATTATGCTCACTAATCAAAGATAATATAGTACAATATCGTATCCACATGGATTGGATTTAAATAGTATTCTTGTAGTTTCTAGCTCGATTTCTATCCCCAAGGATCAACAATTGAGGTTTATATGGTTAATACTAAAATTAACTAGGAATCTAATGCTATTGACTAGTGATTATCAAGACATAAATTTAACAAAGAAGGTTATCAGTGGGAGAAGATAGGGTTTTGATAGGATAGGTGCAAGATAATAGTTAGTGATCTAACTCTAGTTAATTCACTTCTACTATTCAAGCGAGTCTCTCGAATTCATACAATTATTAGTTCAAATGTTCAGTAGAAACTCCTCTCTCGATTAAGTTTCAACCTCGTAAGATGAACCAAATTAAGCTCTGTGAAGATATGCAAGAATGCGTAGTGGATTGGTCTTTAAGAGAACCTCTTTCGATTGTCCTCCTAACTAGGTTTAATCAATAATTCAACTATCATCTCCCGATTACTAAGAAGAATTAATGAACTAAACCAACAATATAATGCGAAGATATCACAAGTTCTGCCACTCTCGATTACATGAAAAGTGAGTATCGATGCAAAAATTAAATTATCCAAAAATGCTTCAATACATAAAACTAGAGTTGTAATCCACAGAAAATCATCAATACACAAACCCATCAAACCCTAAAGGGAACTATTCCATAGACATGGAGAAATTCATCACAAATATAATTCAAGTAGAGGAAAATATAAATTCAATTCAAGCTCGGGTCTTGAGTGAGGACGGAATGATAAAATCCTTGTGCTTGTGTTTCCAACTCCTCCTTAGATTCCTTAGGTAAAAAATATGTCAAAAGTACAGAAAATAATGTTTTTCCATGTACTTATAACAATTAGGGTCGGCCCCAAGTGAAACCACCCTTTCCTAGCCAAAATAGGACAAATTGCTTTAGAAACAATATACAGGCGCACTGCATGGGGAGATGCGCCATGCAGGGAATTAATGGAGAAATCTAGAGAGCTCAACATCTCTCAGGCAGTAGGAATTGCACTACTGTGGCGCACCATGCGCCACCCCACGCACCGCAATAGTGCAAATTTCTCAGAGTACGGCTCCAAACTTGATTTTTGATGTCCCAACGTGGCCTTCGACCCTCGAACACGATCCTGGCTTAATGCTTTCAGTTTTTACTCAGATTTCAAAGCTCCAAATAGCTCGAATTAGCTCCACAACATCTACATAACTCGGAATCACTCCCGCAAGGCATAAAACACATAATAAATGCAAAACACTACCAATTAAAGCTCAATACAAGTAAAATGCAATGAATTAGAGTGAAATAAGAGACTAAAATACGGAATTATAGTCTACCATCAGGAACCATATTGTTCGTAATCTGTTGGGGTGACGCACATTCTAGGTGACAGGCATGTGGGCGTTCACCGGGTTGACCTTTGGACTATGTTGCTATCATACCTTGTTTTATTTGTGTTTTCCCTACTTGTTAGATTTACTAAGCTATGATTCATGCTAAAAATCATATTTAGGCTCTGTGGTTAGCTGTTTGAGATTTAATAAGGCTATTTCTATTGTTTTGAGTTATCTGACTTAACTATAATTATACACTCAGTCATGATTCTTGATTTGCATATCATATTTCAGTCTCTATTAATCATTTACTGTTATGTCACATGTTGTTATTGTGTTTCCGTATGTGGTGCCATTGGTATGAGTGATATGAGATATTGATCCTTTGAGACTTGAGAGGTTCATGGCTGAGGAGGGCCTTAGAGCCATGTTAAGAGTGTAATTTGGATCGAGTTGCACGCCGCAGCAGACCATATTGGCTTTATTATTAGTTAGATCGAGATGCACGCCGTAGCAAGCCATATTGGCTTTATTATTATTTAGACCGGGATGCATGCCGCAGCAGGCCATATTGGCTTTTGATTAGTGCTTAGGTAGGATTCGCCCTTTCGGAGTCTGACATACCAGTAATGCAGGCATAGTGATATACATACACGTGCTTTGGTAAGGGGTATCGATGCAAGGCACATGTACAATCCTGAGTGATTGTGTTTGGGTAATGAGTTGGTCTTTTGAGACAAACAACTTGAGTATGTTGAGAGTGAGAAAACCTGGGAATACCACCATGAAATCATTAATTTGACATTCATACTTGACATGTAGGCATAGAGATGTATCATTCCTTATGCTAGCTGGTACATTAAACGTTCTTATCATTATTGGGCTTTAAATTGTTATACTTGAAAGCATGTCTAAATTCATGTACTATGAACGAGCTAATTATGATAATTCCTTTGACTTACTTATCTTTACTGTCATCATTATATTTGTGTTGTCATTAATATTGGTTTCTAACTGTCTTCTTTTGAACTCGTCACTGCTTTCAGCCCAAGGTTAGTTCTATTACTTATGGAGTACATGGGATCGATTGTAGTCATACTACACTCTACGCTTCATGGGCTGATCCAGGTAAATCTGGACGTGGAAATTGCTAGAGATGTGTTGGTACAAGTGTTTCAGAGACTTCGAGCTAGCTGCTATGTCATCGGCAGACCTTGACTCTCTTTCTTTTATATCCCTAATTATTGTTCTATTGTCCAGATAGTTGTATTGAGGATTGGTTTATATTTTGATACTCACTAGTGCTCATGTACTCATTGACACCATATTTTTGGGATGGTTATAGCAGTATTGTTATTGTTTTCATTAGATAATTATGATATTTCTGTTGTTAAGTTTATTAAACCATGTTTATTCAAATGTTTAGTCATTATGTGACTATTGGCTTGCCAAGAAAATAGTGTTAGGCGCCGTCGCTGCTCCGGTGAGAGTTGGGTCGTGATAAGTTTGTATCAGAGTACTAGGTTTCTTAGGTCTCACGAGTCATAATAAAGTTTAGTAGAGTCTTGCAGATTGGTATGGAGATGTCTGTACTTACCTTCTAGAGGCTACCGAACTATTAAGGAATTTCACTTTCTTGCATTCTTATTGTGCAGATTTGTTATTTCTGAAGCTTGAAACTTGACTCTTCTATTCTCTCACAGATGAGGACATGTGAGAAAGGACAACAGTACCACTAGAGAGGGCCGTGAGAGGCCGAGGTCGCGGTAGAGGCCGAGGTAGACTTCATACTAAAGCCATAGTAGCACCTATGGAGCAACAATTTACTCCAGCTAAGAAGCAGGTATCGGGTAGTGTTGAGCAAGTGGGACCAGCTCAGGAACCGATGGCGCCTATCATTATTCCTGGCTTTCAGGAGGCCTAGCCCAGATTTTGACTGTGTGCACGAGACTAGCTTAGGCGGTTTTGACTTCAACTGCACCAGCCACCTCACAGGCTGGGGGAGGTGCCCAGACTCCCGCTACCTGTACTCTAGAGTAGCTAGCTCAGAGAAATCAGATACCGGAGGGTACTACCAGCTCAGTCGATTGCTACTGCTTGGACCGAGGTTGGTCCACCTATGAGTGATGAGGAGCATAAGAGGTTGGAGCAGTTTGGGATGCTTAAACCTCTAGAGTTCAGTGGAGCTGAGTCAAAGGATGCTTAGGAATTTCTAGATAGGCGTCAGTTGATTCTTCGCACATTGGGTTTTTTGGACACTAGTGGGGTTGCATTTACTACATTTCAGCTGACATGGGCAGCCTACAAATGGTGACAGGCTTATGAGTTGAGCAGGCCAGCCGATGCAGCACCACTTATGTGTCATTAGTTCTTAGTTCACTTCTTAGAGAAGTTTGTTCCACAGACTCATAGAAACGAGTTGTGTAGGTAGTTTGATCAGCTACTCCAGGAGGGTATGACTGTGACTCAGTATGAGATGAGATTCATGGATTTGGCTCCTCATGCAGTATGATTGGTTCATGCTAAGATATAGAGGATTCAGAGGTTCATTGTTGACCTCAAATATGGCCTACGCTACAGCTTGTCTCGAGAGGCTAAGACAGATGCTAGGTTTAGCTAGGTGGTCGAGATTGCTAGGAATTTGAAGCAGGTTTGCATGCTTGAGATCGAGGAGCGGGAGGGAAAGAGGTCTCGGAGTTCAGGTGGTTTCAGTGATACCTCGTCTGCAGGTCAGTCACATCACAACACTGGTCATCCCTTTAGGCCCGTTGATGAGTGGTGATTTTACCATTTATTCTTTTCTTTAGTTTTTGTGTCTTTTAATTATAAAATGAGGTTATTTATGGTGTGCATTGCAAGATTTTTAGGTAAAATGAGTCTTGAAGAGAGTTGAGACCAAATGGAGTGGAACTGAGCAAAAGTGGTTGAATAATTGCAAAACTGCTCCTAGTGATCTCGCACCTGCGCAAGATTTACCGCTTCATCGGACACGCATCTGCGAAATATCCAAGCTTCACTGCGATCACATCTACGTTTGGCCATCCGCATCTGTGGAGGCGCTTTTGCGAAATAATTCTGCTCTTGCGTATGCGCTTCTGCGCTTCATGGACCGCTTCTGCGTGCAGCATTCCGCATCTGCAGAGCTTCACCTGCGCATATTCTTCCGTAGGTGTGGCTAACGGCCTCCAGCTCTAGACAAATTTGGTATTTCATATTTTCTCCCTTCCAAACCTAAAATTACACGACCTAGCTTATTCGAAACAAATCTTTGGCATCTTTGGCAGAGCTTTGAAGTATCTTTGAGTCTCTTGACTAGAGAACACAAGTTTTGGAGCTAGGGTTCTTGCACACACACTTTGGTCTTGAAGATTTTAGGCTTTTGGTTGATAATTTCTTACCTATTTATGTTCATTTCTTCATTTCCTTGCTTTGTATTGTATATCTACGTGTGTAGATTTTTTTTCAACACTTGAATCTTGTTTATGGGAATATTCAAATTTAAAGTGTGGATTATATATGTTGTTGTGCTTATGTATTGAATTATTTTTATCTATATTGAAGTGAGTTACTATTTTTTTAATTATTCTTAGGGATTAGCTAAACTTAGGAATCGCCCATTT
This sequence comes from Nicotiana knightiana, assembly GCA_005239525.1. Lineage (NCBI taxonomy): Eukaryota > Viridiplantae > Streptophyta > Magnoliopsida > Solanales > Solanaceae > Nicotiana > Nicotiana knightiana. The sequence goes on along the minus strand of ML412515.1, from coordinate 13,221 downwards.
ACTTTGAATTTATTTTGGGAAAGATAGTTTGGGGTTGCGAAAGATTAATTAACAAGATTTTGAGGCATTAACCCTCACATTTATAGATTCTACCTAGGGATAGGATTGAGCTACTTGTAGACATATTCAGGTGTGCTTAATCTCTTATTTTATTTAGGGATAATTCAATTAGGAAGTCTTGTTAGTATTTGTAAGAAAATTAAATAGAATCATTACCCGAGACTAATTAACATAAACTCGCTCATATTTATAAAATTGTGAAATACATTGGATTGTTACTTGAGTGTAAGTTCCAATGCATCTATGCTTATAGCCATTGATCATTTTACTTGCTTTGTAGGTTAGTTTACATTTTCTCATTTAGACATAAATATTTTCTCAAAACCTTTCTAAATGTTCGACATTGCATAATAAGTGATAATTCTCTTAAACGCCTAATCGCCTACATATTATTCTCTTTGGGATTCGACCCTGACTCATAGTTGGATAAATTATATTATATGCGACTGTGTCCATTTACTTTTAGTCATCAAAATGGAGCTGTTGCCGGGGAACAATTTGGCATATTTAGGTTGTTTCAGAAGTAAGTGTACGTGCTTTGGTTCAAACTTGTAAATATTTGTGTAATTATTTTTCTTATATTGGTTTATTTTCTTAGTTTTGAAAAATGGCATCATGTAACGAAAATTGGTCGGATGGTAGTTGTTCATACTTTGATGACCCTTGTCCTTATTGTGGATGACCACACTCTTGTCAAAATTGTTTAAATTCTCCCGGGGAGGGATTGTGCGCACAATCTCAAACCCATGAGTAGAGTATTTGCGATAAGTGTGGTGGTCAAAATGGTCATTGGGATAATTGTGCCTATTTGTCCTTCCCTTCCCCGAACCCTCGCTATGATGATTCTATTTTTTGTGATCATAATTATAGGGATATGGAAGTGGAAAAAAATGAGCACGATCAAAATGGAGAGTTCAAGCTCAAGATGGAATGCCTCCTTGAAGGAGGAAACAAAGAGCAAAAGGCCTTGGAGGAACTTTTAGAAACTAGTCTCCAAAATGATTTGGCACTTGAAAGGTTGAACTTTCAAATGGGAGAAATGCTTGAAGCTTTAGAGTTCCAAAAAGCCTCGAAAGTGAATTATAGCCAAGAACCTCCCTTAGATGTTGAATCCGAAGTTTCTTCTCTGGAACTTGATCAAAATCAAGAAGAACTCTCAAATGCTCAAAATGAGAAAATGATGCTCATGTTGGAGGCCATTCTTGAAATGAGGAGAAGCACAATTTTGCACTCGAGGACTTGAAACAAGTTTTGGCTCAAAATGATGAGAATATCCGCATTTTGGTATATCAAATTAAAATATTGGTTGAGGCTCACTATGCCCACCAACTTGAGAGTGTGGAAAGAGGTAAAGAAGAGTCCAACTTCGAGGAAGAAACTGAGCTTTATCTTGAGGAATCAAGAATGAACATCCTCCAACTGACTTCATACTTATTGATGATGCCAAGAGAAAAATGGAATTAGAGTCAACAAAAGATTTGGAAGATGTGGTTGAGATTGACTCTAGTCCTGGGGAAAAAAAGAATGTCAAAATCCGGGTAGAATTGCAATTCGAAGGCTTGAGGCCACATTTCAAGCATTTATCAACATTGGAATTGTGGAAAGATATAGGAATTGAACTACAAAAATCAATGAGGGATTTCAAAGAGGAAAGGCAAAGGCCATACATTTTGAAAATTGAAAATTCAAGAACGGAAAATGACATCCCTCAAAAGAAAGCCATGAAATGCAAAATGAAGAAATTAAAGTTTGGCTTGATCATCTACTTATCACCTCCCATTTCTCGTGGTCACAAGCTCGATTCCAATTTAGGTGCCCAATTCATATCGTCCAAGTGGCGAGAAAAGCGGTAAAGTTGATTTGCATCGTGCCACAGCGATAAATGCGACGTTTGATGGGAGGCAACCCATTGTTTCCAAACTTTTTGTCATTTTTGAAATTTTCTTTTTTAGAATATCTTAGTATGTTATTTTTGACTAATTTGCAAAGTTTTAGATTTTTGGAGTTGAATTAGCGAGTTTTAGGTGTTGGAACAAACCAAAACAGTGGCTGCCCAATTCTGCGTACAAGAACTCTGGTTCAACCGCGTCTTCATAAAGTTGCATCGCAGAAGTGCCAATTGGAGCGTAGATTCAGAAATTTCGCAGAAGGGGTTCAATAACCGCATAAGTCTGGTAGCAGAAGCAGTCTAAATCTGCAGAAATGACGTAATTTTGCAAAAAATAGTGGCTTTGCAATTTTGGCATGTTGGGCCCATTTGGTTTGATTCTTTGGCCTAATTGCATTGTTTTTGAATTTCTTAACATGATTCTAATGCCCAAATAACTTTTTCTTGATATTCGAAGGTACTTTGAGCTTAAAATGGACCCAAACATGAACGAAAATGCTCGGCTTGATCACGAAATTGAAGAAGTGGTTGAGGATTTGAACTATGATCCAACAGATTCATGTCTTCCGAGTGCCAAAACTGGTATTATGATGATCTCCTCATGAAGAAGCTCAAACTTGAGAAAGTCCATGGCCGACTCCTTCCGGATTTCCATGGTCGGCTAGTTTCAAGCGGCTGGACCTACTTCGTCCTCACTCCATACAAGGCCAATGAAGAATGAGTTAGGGAATTTTATGCCAACTTAAGGTGTACACATTTCCAAAACCATGAACTTACAATAAGGGGCAAGATTGTGAAATTTGGAGTTGAAGAAATGAATGATATGTATGGTCTTCAAAATCATTTGCTCGAGCCAATGCAAGAAAGAGATATATGCGACAATGGTGATTGGTTAGTCTAAAGCTTTGTTCTCCAGGTCAAAAAGTGACTAGGCTAAAAAGAAAAAGGGCATCAAATGTGGTTATTTCACAGCTGAAGAAAAAATGTGGTTGTATATCATTGCGAGCAAAGTGTCTCCTTGTGATGTCCCATATACTAGGGCCTATAATTGATTTCATCCTTGATGGCATTTCAGTTAATGTTGGTCACTACATTGTTCAGGAGCTAAAGGAGTTTGTGCTTCAATGTGGCTCGACATTGATATTTCCATCATTGATTACACCATTGTGCCGGTGTGCGCATGTTGAGAAATGGGATGGAGATCATTTGATACCGGCGGACAAACCCTTTCACCCATTGAGAGTGACAGGAGAAGGCAATGTGGTAAAAAATCAAGAAGAGAAAAATAGAGATTGCTGCAGGTGAGGGGTCCTCCTCACAAACTACCCAGGCCGTGGGACCATTTGGGATGATAAATTCTCAGCTTGCATCCATTTATGACTTAGTGTCATAGCTCCCTAGTGAGCCCTCACACTCCCAGCCTATGCCCGAGTATTTTATCAGGGAAGAAATGAAGACCTACATGGAGCTCCAGGAAAAACAGACAAAGTCTGATAAGAAGTTGACAACTTCTGTTGGTAGGCTCGAGGCAGCCTATGGCAATATGGACAAGGCACATGTAGATATTCAGTCATATTTCAAAAAGGAGAAAGAGATAAATAAGAAGAAGGTCAAGTTCATGATTAAGATGTGGAGAGACATCAAGGCCATCTTCAAATGGGGGCAGCCGAACAGGGAGATACCGGTCGAGGACGAAGATCATAGTGAAGAGTATTCCGCCTGGTCGAGTGTTGCTAATGTTGATATAGATTCTACCGATGATGATGAGGTCGAGAGCTCTACACAACAGTGATTAGCCTTTTCCCACAGTGTGCTAGTCTGATACAGACCTCAGAGAGACCCTCAAACTACTCTTATTTTATCTTGATATTGTGCAGTGAGGACACTGCAGTATTTTTAATTGAGGGTGGTTTTAGGGAGTATACTTTATTTGTACATTTATGCTTAACTTGTTCCCTTCCCGGGCTTATGAATTTTATGAATATTGTGTGTCCTTGCCGGGCTTATTTTACTATTGTTTATCATGTGCCTTTGCCGAGCGTAGTTGTGATGGGATAGAATTGCAGATTAGTCGCTTTTGTTATTCTATTTTATTTTTATTCATTTATTTATTTTCTTTAGTGATTTTTAGTTTATGTTATTTTTATTCCTTTAGTATTAGTTGCTTTTGTTGTTTTATTTTCTTTAGTACTTTTTAGTTATTTTATTTTCATTCCTTCAGTGCTTATTTTATTTTCTCTAAGTAGTTTTTAGTTTATATTGTTTTTATCTGTTTAGTCGTAATATAATTTTCAATAAATATCCTTGGGTTTTCTTTATGCTATGGTTTTTTTTCGAGGAATATTTTTGTGTTGAACCCGTAGACTTTTCCCTATGATGGATGGCGTGACGACTTTCTTAAGGGAATCGGTGTTTTGTTATGTGGAGACTTTTGGATTGTTTGGTACCTAAAAAAAGTAGTCTCTTGTATGTGAAGTGTGAATTAAAAATACCCCTCCAAATTTTTATTATAAATTGAAAAAGTAAGTTGCATGGGCGAAGATAATTTTTTTGTGATAACTTTTTGGTTCATTTTTTTGACTCTTAGCCCATTAGTTGGCATGATATTTCTCTAATTGCTCTTACTAAGAAGTGAAATTGATCCATCTTGATTAGTCCATGTGCCATGTGTGTTAGTTTTTGTTAAAAATAAGTCTTGTGTTTACTTTTATCATCTAAAACTTGCTCGATTGGTTTTTCAATGCTAGTGTTAATTATGTTTGGTTGGAGGGATGACCTTAGGTATTTTTTGTGATATTTGAAAAAGCCTCTTTGGCCTAGCGATCCTACCATTGCATAAATATAATCACTAGTTTAACCCATTTGAGCCTTTAACCTTTTCTTTAGCTACCTTATTACAAATCTTTACTCTTTTGTGAAATAATTCCCTCTTTTGAACCCGTCCCTCCTTGAATGATTAAGAATGAGGCTAAAAAGCCTAATTTGGGGGTGTTGGTGTTAATTGAAAATTGGTAAGGTTGTACATTGTGTGTAGGAGAAAATACCTCAAAGTTGTTTATATAAAGATATTCAAGCTCCAAAAGAAAGCAAATGAATTTGTCTTTCGTTTTGCACTTTGCTTCTTTTTAAACCACAAAGCCCTTATTGACCTCTAGTTACCAACATAGAACCACCTTAAAGTACCTCTCTAATTTTCTCAAGACTCCACACACACACACACACACACACACACACACACACACATATATATATATATATAAATGTGTGGAGTCTAAAGATATTCAAGCTCCAAAAGAAAGCAAATGAGTATATATATATATATATATGTGTGTGTGTGTGTGTGTGTGTGTGTGTGTGTGTGTGGAGTCTTGAGAAAATTAGAGAGGTACTTTAAGGTGGTTCTATGTTGGTAACTAGAGGTCAATAAGGGATTTGTGGTTTAAAAAGAAGAAAAGTGCAAAACGAAAGACAAATATGAGTAGTGTTCATGAGTGTGTAGTCACTTTTATCCTAAATGCTTATCCTACCCTTCCCTAGTCCTAAATTACAAGCTTAAAAAGTCCTTATGGGATCTCCAACCGAATATTCTTGAATAAGCGACGAATTAAAATAAGGTCAAGCTTATGGCATGATATTTTGTAACACTTGAAATTCTTTGTTAGAGTGAGTGTCTTTGTACATCTGTCCCTTGTGTTATTGTAAATATGGTAATTTTGGGACTTGTCTTTCTTGTGAGGGCACATGGATTATGATAGATTGGTGACATTGATAGATTCCGAATTGTGTAAATTGAGCATATGTAGTAGACTAGTGCTTTTGAGTCACTTCTTAAGCCTTGGTTGTTGTCACTTGATTATTTTGAAACTCCATTGCATTATTGAAGTTATTTTTAAATGAGGGAGTTATTCAGTTGAGATTTACTTGCTTGAGCCTAATTATTAGTACCAACCAAATCTATAAGTGTTATTCTTAATTGGAGAATGTGCTTTGGAAATTTATAGCGATGCTAATTGTGCTTTAAATGGTAGAGCCTCATTGAATTTTTAGTTTTGATTTGCTTGGGAACAAGATAAACTTTAAGTTGGGGTTGTTGATGAGTGGTTATTTTACTATTTATTTTAGCCTCTTTTCCTTAGTTTTTGTGTCCTTTAATTATAAAATGAGGTGATTTATGGTGTGCATTGCTAGTTTTTCAGGTACAATGATTCTTGAAGAGAGTTGAGACCAAATGGAGTGGAATTGAGAAAAAATGTTTGAACAATTGCAAAACTGCTCCTAGTGATCTCACACCTGCAAAAGATTACCGCTTTAGCAGACTAGCATCTATGAGTAGAACACCACATCTGTGGAATAGCCAAGCTTCACTGGGATCGCATCTGCGCTGGGCCATCTGCATCATCTGAGGCAGTTTTTTGGAATAATTCGGCTCCTGCATATGCGCTTCATGGACTGCTTCCGCGAAAGTCCAAAATCTGCTCATCCTCACTTCTGTGTGCAGCATTCTGCATCTGCGGAGCCACACGCGCGAGGATAATACGCAGGTGCGACTAACGACCTTTAACTCAGGTCAAATTTGGCATTTCACATTTTCTCCCTTCCAAACCTAAAAATACACGACCTAAATTATTGGAAAAAAATCTTTGGCATCTTTGGCAGACCTTTGAAGTATCTTTGAGTCTCTTGACTAGAGAAAACAAGTTTTGGAGCTAGGGTTCTTGCACACACACTTGGGTCTTGAAGATTTAAAGCTTTTGGTTGAGAATTTCTTACTCATTTATGTTCATTTCTTCTTTCCTTGCTTTGTATTGTATATCTATATGTATTGTATTTTTTCCAACATTTGAATCTTATTTATGGGAATATTCATATTTAAAGTGTGGATTAAATATCTTTTTTTTCTTATGTATTGAGCGATTTTTATCTGTATTGAAGTGAGTTATTGTTTCCTTAATTATTCTTGTTCTTTAATGTTTCTAAAGGGATTAGCTAACTCGAGGACTCGCCCATTTAATTCGAATTGATTTTGGGAAAGATAATTTGGGGTTAAGAAAGACTATTTAATAGGAACTTGAGGCATTAACCCTCACTTTTTAGATTCTACCTAGGGATAGGATTGAACTACTTGTAGACATATTCGGATGTGCTTAATCTCTTAATATTTTTAGAGATAATTCAATGAGAAAGTCTTGTTAGACTTTGGAAGAAGCTAATATAGAATTATTACCCGAGGCTAATTAACATAAACTCGCTCATATTTGTAAAATTGTGAAATACATTGGATCGTTACTTGAGTGTAATTTCCAATGCATCCATGCTTGTAAACATTGATCATTTTACTTTCTTTTTAGGTAACTTTACATTTTTGCATTTATACATATATATTTTCTCAAAACCTTTCTAAGGATTTGGCATTACATAATAAGTGATAATTCTCTTACATGCCTAATTGCCTACATATTGTTCTCTATGGGATTCAACCCCGACTCATAGTTGGATAAATTATATAGTATGCAACCGTGTCCATTTACTTTTTAGTAGTGGATTTGGACATCATCAAAATTGATGGAACGTTCGGTTCATCGTGGTGAATCATCTAGCCGCGGTTCGTACAACACTCATCCAGTTCAATCATCTTTTGTGCACTCCCAACTCAGAGTTTGTACCGTGATCCATCAGTTAAGAGTTCATTAGCTAAGGGTTCTTCTAGTGGTTATTCTTATTCTCGAGGTCTAGTTCAGGCCCGACAGTTATCCCTAGATCGAGGTTGCGATGATTGTGGAGAGTTGGGGCATGTGAGGAGGTTTATCCCCCGTAGTATTGGAGCTCCCGTGCAACAGAGAGGTCACGCTACGACTTTTGCACCAGTTACTACACCACCTTCTCAGCCAACTCGGTGTGGGACTTAGGTAATCCTAGAAGGGGAGGTCGATCATGTGATGGTAAGGCTTAATGCAATGCTTTTCATGCTAGACCAAAGGTGGTTGCTTCGGACGCTGGGATCACATGTATTGTTTCTGTGTTCCATAGGTATGCTTCAGTATTATTTGATCATGGTTCCACTTATTCATATGTGTCATCATACTTTGCTCGTTATTCAGATATGCCCCGTGAGTCCTTCGTTACACATGTTCAAGTATCTACGCTGGTGGGTGATTCTATTATTGTGGACCGTGTAAACTGATTGCGCATGGTGACTATTGAGGGTTATGAGATGAGAGTTGATCTTTTACTGATCAACATGGTGATTTTGATGTGATATTGGTCGTGGATTGGTTGTCTCCATGTTACACCATTCTGTATTGTCACGCAAAGACCTTGACGTTGGCGATGCCGGGGGAGTCGAGGGTAGAGTGGAGAGGCTACCTGGATTATGTTCCTAGTAGAGTGATTTCACATTTGAAGGCTCAATGAATGGTTGAGAAGGAACATTTGGCCTTTGTGAGGTATATTACTGCTGATACTCCTACCATTGAGTTAGTCCCGGTAGTGAGAGACTTCCCAGATGTATTCCAACAAAACTGTTGGGCATGCCACCATACATGGACTTGATTTTGTAATGACTTGGTATTAGGCACTCATCTCATCTCTATTTCACCGTATTGCATGACACCTATTGAGTTGAATGAGTTGAAGGAACAGTTGCAGGAATTACTTGATAAGGGCTTTATCAGGTCTAGTGTGTCTCCTTGGGGTGCACCAATTCTATTTGTGAAGAAAAAGGATAGTACTATGCAGATGTGTATCGATTACAGGCAGTTGAACAAAGTTACAATCAAGAAAGGGTACCCACTTTTGTGCATTGATGACTTATTTTATCAGCTTCATGGTGCTAGAGTGTTCTAGAAGATGTATTTTAGGTCTGGGTATCATCAATTGAATATTCGAGATTCAGATATTCCGAAGATGACTTTTAGAACCTACTATAACCATTACGAGTTTTTGGTGATGTTATTTGGGCTGACTAATGCCCCAGCAGCCTTTGTGCACTTGATGAACAATGTGTTCCAACGATATCTTGATTCATTCGTCATAGTATTGATTGATGATATATTAGTGCACTCATGCAGCCAAGAGGATCATGGAAGCATCTGAGGATCATACTCCAGACTTGAGGGAGAAAAAGCTATATGCTAAATTTTCCAAGAGTGAGTTTTGGCTTGATTTGATGGCATTCTTAGGACACATGGTGTCTAGTGAGGGGGTCAAGGTAAATCCAAAAAATATTTAGGCAGTTCAGAGTTGGCCAGACTGTCTTTAGCTGCAGAGATTCAGAGCTTTCTTGCTTTGGTAGGTTATTATTGTTGTTTTGTGGAGGGCTTCTTGTCCATTGCTTCACCTTTGACTAGATTGACTTAGAAGGGTGCTCCTTACATATGTTCTTTTGAATGTGAGGAGAGCTCTCAGAAGCTCAAGACTGCATTGACTACAGCCCCAGTGTTGGTGTTGCCTACTGGTTTGGGATCTCACCATGTATTATGATGCGTCGCATATTGGGCTTGGTGCGGTGTTGATGCAGGATGGTAGGGTGATAGACTATGCGTCCCAGTAGTTGAAGGTTCATGAGAATAATTACCCTATGCATGATTTAGAGTTGGCAGACATTGTTCATTCGTTGAAGATTTGGAGGCACTATCTATATGCGTCCCATGTGAGGTCTATACTAACTATCGGAGTCTCCAACATCTGTTCATGTAGAAGGACCTTAATATTCGATAGATGAGATGGTTAGAGATTCAGAAAGACTATGATATCACCATATTATATCATCCGGGAAAGGCCAATGCAGTGGCCAATGCATTGAGTAAGAAGGCGGAGAGTATGGGCAGTTTGGCATATTTACCAGTAGCAAAGAGGCCACTAGCCATGGATGTTCAGGTCTTATCCAATCAGTTTGTGAGATTGGATGTTTTGTAGCCCAACCATTGGGGCATATCAAGGCTCGCCTGTTTGATGATCCTCACTTGTTGGTGTTTAAGGACACGGTGTAGCGGGGTGGTTCTAAGGAGGTTGTGATTGGTGATGATGTTGTTATGCGGCTTCAAGGCCGGATTTGTGTTTCAAATGTTGATGGGATGAGATATTTTATTTTTGAGGAGCCTCATAACTCGTGCTATTACATTCAACCAGGTTTCACGATGATGTAACGTGACTTAAGATAGCACTCGGTGACAACGAATGAAGATAGATATTGTTGCTTATGCCTCTCTGTGTTTGAATTGTCAAAAAGTGAAGTATGGGCATCAGAAACCGAGAGGTTTGACTCAGATATTGGAGATACCAGAGTGGAAGTGGGAGCGAGTCACTATGGATTTTGTGGTATGCTTTCCACATACCTTGAAGAAGTATGAAGTAGTATGGGTTATTGTAGACCGGTTGACTAAGTCTACACACTTCATTATGGTGGTGACTTCTATGAGATTATCCGGTTGCATGGAGTGCCCATTTCCATCATTTTTGACCAAGGCACGCAATTCACATCATAGTTTTGGAGAGCAGTGCAGCGAGGGTTGGGCACACGGCTAGAGTTGAGTACAATATTCCATCCCTAGACGAATGGATAGTCCGAGCGCACTATTCAGATTTTGGAGGACATGTTCCGTTCCTGGTTGGCTTGAGCTTGGGGAGACAAGGATGTTGAGTACTGATTTTGTCCATGATGCCTTGGAGAAGGTGAAGTTGACCCAGGAGCCGCTCCGCATCGCACATCACATACAGAAAAGTTATGTTGATAGTAAGGTTTGTGATGTTGCATATATGGTAGGTGAGAAGGTTTAGATCAATGTTTCGCTCATTAAGGGTGTGATGAGGTTTGGAAAGAAGGGAAGTTAAGCCCTCGGTATATTGGTCCCTTTGAAGTGCTTTTGAGAATTAGGGAGGTGGCCTACAAACTTGCATTGCCACCTAGGTTATCAGGTGTTCATCCAGTATTTCATGGTTCTATGCTCCAGAATTATTATGGCGACCCATCATATGTTTTGGACTTCAGCATGGTGCAACTCAATGTGGATTTGACTTATGATGCGGAGTAGGTGGCTATTTTGGGCCAGCAGGTTCGAAAGTTGAGGTCAAAGAATATAGCGCCAGTGAAGGTAAAATGGAGAGGTCTGTAAGTCAAGGAGACTACATGGAAGCCCGAGAAGGAGATGCGGAGTGTTGGTTGATTTCCCAATGCACACGCAAGTGTACGTGGTCGACAAGTAATATAGGATTTTAAGTCCAGATATCGTACCCACAGAGACTTGTGTAAACTACTTGCTAAATCACTCTAATCGTTATTTAACCAAGCCAATATAAAATCAATGATGTACTATTTTATACTAAAATTCTATGAAATAACTAATTATCAAGTGACAAGAACTATTGTGATGTATTCAGTAGAGACAAATATTCCAGGGTTGTGATCTATTCACCACTCGTATTGCATTCTAATTAACTCTCCCTTTCATATAATTTACTC